>RCUC01140398.1:0-64839 GCA_003697995.1 Taxidea taxus jeffersonii
GCTTCCCTTTCTTTCTCTCTCTGCCTGCCTCTCTGCCTACTTTGTGTTCTCTGTCAAATAAATAAAAATCTTTAAAAAAATTTTTAAAAATTAATACTAAAAAACTGGAGGACAATTAGATATAAAATAGTATGTAGAAAATCAGTTGTTTTCTTCTAAATTAAATATATATACAAATATACATACAAACATACATGGTGTGGTGAACATTTTTTTTTTTTTAATTTTTAAAATTTCATCATTCTGGCCTGCCTTCCCCCTTTTGTTAATAGTAATGCATAGCTTTTCCTAGAAAGAAAGAAGTATTACTTATTTCATGGCACAGAGTCTTGGAATTATCCATCAAGGTCCCCTGGCCAAGAGTGGATACATGAAACAGTCAGCATTCTTGATTGTAAGTAACAGGCTGATACTGCCTATTTCTATTAGTTTTCTATTGCTATGTACCACTTTACCAAACAAAAAACCCAACAAATTAATGATATAAAAAACCCAAATTTTTATTTATTTGCATTAATTATTTTTATTAACACATAATGTATTTTTGCCCCATGGGTACAGGTCTGTGAATTGTCAGACTTACACATTCACAGCACTCACCATAGCACATACCCTCCCCAATGCCCACAATCCAACCACCCTCTCCCTGCCCCTCCTTCCTCCCAGCAACCCTCAGTTTGTTTTGTGAGATTAAGAGTCTCTTATGATTTGTCTCCCTCCTGATCCCATCTTCTTTCACTTTTTCCTTCCCTACTCCCCAAACACCCCACTCTGCCTCTCAAAATCCTCATATCAGGGAGATCATATGATAATTGTCTTTCTCTTATTGACTTATTTTGCTCAGCATAATACCCTGTAGTCCCATCCACATCACTGCAAATGGCAAGATGGCATTTCTTTTTTTTTTTTTTTAAGATTTTATTTATTTATTTGTTATAGAGAGAGAGAGAGCGAGCACAGGCAGACAGAGTGGTAGGCAGAGGCAGAGGGAGAAGCAGGCTCCCTGCCGAGCAAGGAGCCCGATGTGGGACTTGATCCCAGAACGCTGGGATCATGACCTGAGCCGAAGGCAGCTGCTTAACCAACTGAGCCACTCAGGTGTCCCAAGATGGCATTTCTTTTGATGGCTGCATAGTATTCCATTATATGTATATAGACCACATATTCTTTATCCATTCATTTGTTGATGGACATTTAGGTTCTTTCCCTAATTTGGCTATTGTGGACATTCCTGCTATAAACATTCAGGTGCATGTGCCTCTTCAGATCACTACATTTGTATCTTTAGAGTAAATACCCAGTAGGGCAATTGCTGGGTCGTAGGGGAGCTTTATTTTCAACTTTTTGAGGAAAAACCTCCATGCTGTTTTCCAGAGTGGCCGCACCAGCTTGCATTCCCACCAACAGTGTTAGGAGGGTTTCCCTTTCTCCGCATCTTCGCCAGCATCTATCATTTCCTGACTTGTTAATTTTAGCCTTTCTGACTGGTGTGAGGTGGCTTCTCATTGTGGTTTTGATTTGTATTTCCCTGATGCCAAGTGATGTGGAGCACTTTTTCATGTGTCTGTTGGCCATCTGGATGCTTTCTTTGCAGAAATATCTGTTCAAGTCCTCTTCCCATTTCTTGACTGGATTCTTTGTTCTTTGGGTGTTGAGTTTGATAAATTCCTTATAGATTTTGGATACTAGCCCTTTATCTGATATGTCATTTGTGAATATCTCCTCCCATTCTGTCAGTTGTCTTTTGGTTTTGTTGACTGTTTCCTTTGCTGTGCAAAAGCTTTTGATCTTGATGAAGTCCCAATAGTTCATTTTTGCCCTTGCTTCCCTTGCATTGGGCAATGTGTTTAGGAAGAAGTTGCTGTGGCTGAGGTCGAAGAGGTTGCTCCCTATGTTCTCAAGGATTTTGATGGATTCCTGTCTCACATTGAGGTCTTTCATCCATTTTGAGTCTATTTTTGTGTGTGGTGTAAGGAAATGGTCCAGTTTCATTTTTCTGCATGTGGCTGTCCAATTTTCCCAACACCATTTGTTGAAGAGACTGTCTTCTTTCCATTGGAATTTCTTCCTTGCTTTGTCAAAGATTAGTTGACTATAGAGTTGAGGGTTTATTTCTGGGCTCTCTATTCTGTTCCATTGATCTATGTGTCTGTTTTTGTGCCAGGACCATACTGTCTTGATGATGACAGCTTTGTAATAAAGCTTGAAGTTTGGAATTGTAATGCCACCAACTTTGGTTTTCCTTTTCAACATTTCTCTGGATATTCAGGGTCTTTTCTTGTTCCATACAAATTTTAGGATTATTTGTTCCATTTCATTGAAAAAAAAACTGGTGGTATTTTGGGAGGGATTATATTAAATATGTAGATTGCTTTAGGTAGCATAGACATTTTCATAATATTTGTCTTCCAATCCATGAGCATGGAACATTTCTCCATTTCCTTGTGTCTTCCTCAATTTCTTTCATGAGTACTTTATAGTTTTCTGAATACAGATTCTTTGCCTCTTTGGTTTATTCCTAGGTATCTTATGATTTTGGGTGCAGTTGTAAATGGGATCAACTCCTTAATTTCTCTTCCTTCTGTCTTGTTGTTGGTGTATAGAAATGCAACTGATTTCTGTGCACTGATTCTATATCCTGACACTTTACTGAATTCCTGTATGAGTTCCAGCAGTTTTGGAGTGGAATCTTTTGGGTTTTCCAGATAAAGTATTATATCATGTGTAAAGAGGGAGAGTTTCACGACTTCTTTGCTGATTCAGATGCCTGTTATTTCTTTTTGTTGTCTGATTGCTGAGGCTAGGACTTCTAGTACTATGTTGAATAGCAGTGGTGATAGTGGACATCCCTGCCATGTGCCTGACATTAAGGTAAAAGCTCTCAGTTTTTCTCCATTGAGAATGACATTCACTGTAGGTTTTGCATAGATGGTTTTGATGATATTGAGGTATGTACCTTCTATCCCTATAGTTTCAAGAGTTTTGATCAAGAAAGGGTGCTGTACTTTGTTAAATGCTTTTTCAGCCTCTATTGAGAGTATCATATTGTTCTTGTTCTTTCTTTTATTAATGTATTGTATCACATTTTTGATTTGTGGATGTTGAACCAACCTTGAAGCCCAGGAATAAATCCCACCTGGTGGTGGTGAATAATCCTTTTAATGTACTGTTGGAGGGACGCCTGGGTGGCTCAGTTGTTAAGCGTCTGCCTTCAGCTTGGGTCGTGATCCCGAGGTCCTGGGATTGAGCCCCACATTGGGCTCCCTGCTCAGCAGGGAACTTGCTTCTCTCTCTCCCACTCCCCCTGCTTGTGTTTCCTCACTCACTGTCTCTTTCTCACTGTCAAATAAATGAATAAAAATATATTTTTTAAAAGATTTATTTATTTGACAGATCACAAGTAGGCAAAGAGGCAGGCAGAGGGAGAGGAGAAAGCAGGCTCTCCACTAAGCAGAGAGCCTGATGCGGGGCTCGATCCCAGGACCCCGAGATCACGACCTGAGCCGAAGGCAGAGGCTTTAACCCACTGAGCCACCCAGGCGCCCCAAATGAATAAAAATCTTTAAAAAAAATGTACTGTTGGATCCTATTGGCTAGTATTTTAGTGAGAATTTTCACATCTGTGTTCATCAAGGATATTCTCCTTTTTAGTGGGGTCTTTGTTTGGGTTTGGGATCAAGGTAATGCCTGAGGTGGAATTGCCCACCCTTGCCAGGGACCGGGCTAAGTAATCTGCTGGGGTTTGCTCTCGGAGTTTTTGTTCCCTGAAAGCTTTCCGTAGAGCTTTGGAGGATGGGAATGAAAATGGCAGCCTCTCAATCTCCGGCCCAGAGGCGCCAAGAGCTCAAGGCCCTACTCTTAGTGCGCGCCTTCAGAGCAAAGCAGTCAATCACTCCTGTCTCCCTTGTCTCCAGCTGCGCTCTATGCTCATCCGGCCTGTGACCAAGCATTTTTATCTCTGGGCACAGTCCTGCTTGGAGTCTCCAAACCCAGCAGATTCCTGCTTCACTGCTTTTCCCAGAGCAGGAAGGTAAGTCTCCCCAGATTGCCACTTGTGGGGTCCCTGAAGTGGTCTGATGGTGCCTTGGATCATGGTTTAAGGAACTCCGAGCTGAGAGCTCACTCTTGGCTGCGTCTCTGCAGCCAGCTTCCCTGCTTGGATACCTGGCAGCTCTGCTACACTAAGACACCCCTGATCTTTCAGTGACCCCGCAGGTCCTGAGACCACACTGTCCCTTTAAGGGCTCTACCCCTGCTTAGCTTCTGGAGTGATGTCCCTCAGTGGAGCCGAATTCTAAATGTTCAGATTTTGTGCTCCACTGCTCCGCTGCTTGCTGGGAGCCAGCTCCTCCCCTGCAGTCTATCATCCCATTGCTTCAGAGTCACTTCTCCGCAAGTCCTACCTTTCAGAAAGTGGTTGATTTTCTGTTCCTAAAATTGCTGCTCTTCTTCTTGTCTATCTCCTACTGAGTTTGTAGGTGTTTGGAATGGTTTGATACCTATCTAACTGAACTCCTGGGATCTGATGCCATTTCAGTCTGCTACTCCTCGGCCGTCTTACCTCTCACCCCTGAATACTTACCAAAAACACAAATTTTTAAGTCATAATTTCTGTTGGTCAGGAGTCTGACACATTTGAGCTGGGTCATCTGCTCAGGGTTTTTCAAAAGGCTATAATCAATTTATGGTCAGCTACATCCTCCACTAAGGCTTAGAATCCTTTTCCAGGGTCTCTGGTAGTTGACAGCATTTGATTCCTTATAGTTGTAGATCTGAGGTCCCCATTTTATTTATTTTTATTAATTATTTTTATTAACATATAATATATTATTTGCCCCAGGGGTACAGGTCTGTGAATCATTAGGCTTACATACTTCATAGCACTTACCATATCACATACCCTCCCCAATGTCCATAACCCAACCATCCTCTCCCTACCCCCTCCCCCAGCAACCCTCAGTTTGTTTTGTGAGATTAAGAGTCTCTTGTGGTTTTTCTCCCTCCCGATCCCATCTTGTTTCATTTTTCCTTCCCTATGTCCCAAACCCCCCACTCTGCCTCTCAAATTTCTTTCTGACTATTAGCCAGAGACTGCTGTCAGCTTCTAGAGGCTCCTCTCTGGTCCTTGCCATGTGGCCTCTTCCATAAACAGCTTACAACATGGTGTTCAAGCCAGTAGGAGACTTTCTTTCCAGGAGAGGCCCATTCTCTCTTTTAAGAGCTTTCCCTATTAATTCAGGCCCACTTAGGATAATCTTTAAAATTTTTTTTACATTTTAAATTTAAAATTAAAAGGTGTGAATTGTGTTAAATTATACATAACCTAGCTTTTACTATTTTAAGTGTAAAGTGGCATTCAATACATTCATATTGCATGCAATGATCATAACCATCTAACCTCTAGAAGTCTTTTCATCTTGAAAAACTGAAACTCTGGGGACACCTGGGTGGCTCAGTTGGTTAAGCTGCTGCCTTCGGCTCAGGCCATGATCCTGAAGTCCTGGGATCAAGTCCTGCATCAGGCTCCTTGCTCGGCAGGGAGCCTGCTTCTCTCTCTGCCTCTGCCTGCTTGTGCTCTCTCTCACTCTGACAAATAAATAATAAATAAAATTAAAAAAAAAAAAAAAGAAAAACTGAAACTCTGTACCCACTAAAGAATAACTTCATTTTTCCACCCTTTAGCCTTGGGAAATCATCATTCTGCTCACACTCTTTCTATGAATTTGACTACTTTACATACTTCATATGAGAAGAATCATATAGTATTTGTCCTTCTGTGACTGGTTTATTTCACTTAGCATGATGTTCTTAAAGTTTATCTATGTTGTAGCATGTGTCTAATTTTTCTTTTTAAAGCTGAGTAATATTCCTCTGTGTGTGTGTGTGTATACATACCTGTATGTCATATTTTATTTATTCACCTTTCAGTGGACACTTGGGATATTTTAACCTTTTAACTGCTGTAAATAATACTACTATAAACATAAGTGTACAGATATATTTTCATGCCTATGCTTTAAATTCTTTGAGTACAAACTCAGAAGTGGAATTTCTGGGTCATATGGTAATTCTATATTTAATTTTTTGAGGAACAATCATACTGCTCTCCATAGCATCTGTACAATTTTACATTTCCACCAGCAAGAAAATATGCTTTTGATTAACTAAAAATCAGCTGGTTTGGGATATTATTTACATCCTTCACTTTTGGTATATAATATAACCTAATCATTAGAGTGAAATCCATCATATTCAGTTTCTCCTGACACTCAAGGTGAATGGGTTATACACGGCGTGTACACCAAAGACAAGAATCCTGGGTGCCATCTTAGAAGTCTCCCCACCATACTTCCATAAGCAGAAAATATATTTATAGAAAAGATATTGAATGATTCCAGAATTAGTGGGAAGCCTCGAGAATGAACCCCCAAAATGAGCAAGGACAAATTTAAGGCAGGCTGTAACAAGTATAGTTTAAGGTTGTACTATAAGAAAACTCTAATAGAATGGTGTTGTTGGTACCCCTACTACCAAACATTAAGTATTATAGCAATTGTAATAATCAGCCTCCAAGAGGGACCCCAGTGATCTCCACCTCATGGTATTCATGCTCTGTGTAGTGCTTCCACATTGTCCCTGTGTTGTTCTGTGTGACCAATATCATCCAGTGGAAGTGATGACCTGTCACTTCCAAGATTATGTGATAGAAGACACTGTGGCTTCAGTTCCGGTTGCTCTCTCACTCTTTAGGATCACTCACCCCATGACACTCAGGTTACCATGTGTGAGGACACAGGCAACTTTATGAAGAGGCCCACATAGTGAGGAAGTGAAGCCTCCAGCCAGGTGAATGAGCCTTCTTGAAAGCAGATCTTCCAACCCCATTCAAGCCTTCAGATAAATAACTACAGCATTCTTGCCTGCAAGCTAAGAATGATTTTTTACATCTTTAGAGGATTTTAAGCAAATAAAGATGAATATGGGAAAGAGATTGTATGTTCATGTAATTTCTAAACTATCATCTCTCCCTTCACAGATAATGTTTCCTTGCCCTTCCACCACCACTGCTGAGAAATATCATGAACTTTTCCTTCAGCTTTCCAAAATTTTCTTTATATTCAAAGCCCTTTGCATGAATGCCCCATTGGTTAAGCCTAGTCTCAGTGACCAAGACTTAACTGCCAAAGAATCAGAAAAGAGAATGTCTAGCCTCATGTAACTTCTGTAGTGGGTGGCATGGTCTTTTCTCCCAACAAGACTCAGGAATTGTCCCCAGTTAAAAAGTGTTCAGATGCCACAAAAAAAAAAAAAAAAAGTGTTCAGATGTCAGCTAACAAATAACAAACAGAAAAATGACATAGCTCAGTATAAACCAATCAGATTAGCTCTCCTTATCATTTAGCAGACAAAATTTATATGTCCAGATGATGGTACCCTAAAGAGACTATCTGGTATTGTCATCACTTACCTTGTTTTTTTTTTAAATTAAATTAAATTTAATTTTTTTTCAGTGTTCCAAAATTCATTGTTTATGCACCACACCCAGTGCTCCATGCAATATGTGCCCTCCATAATACCCACCATCAGGCTCACCCAATCCCTTAGGCATCTCCCCTCCAAAACCCTCAGTTTGTTTCTCAGAGTCCACAATCTCTCATGGTTTGTCTCCCCCTCCAGTTTCCCCCTTACTTCTGCTCTCCATCTCCCAATGTCTTCCATGTTATTCCTTACACTCCACAAGTAAATGAAACCATATGATAATTGACTCTCTCTGCTTGATTTATTTTACTCAGCATAATCTCTTCCAGTCCCATCCATGTTGATACAAACGTTCGGTATTCATGCTTTCCTTGGTTATTTAGCTTTTAACTTTTTTTTTCTTTCAACTTTGGAAACTACCCATATCTTCTCAATTAATTAATCAATTAATTTTTCTTAAAGCTAGAGTCAATTTCTGTGCTGGCAACAAAGAACCCTACCATCCATGTCAATACAAATGATAGGTGATGGGCATTAAGGAGGGCATGTGATCTGATGAGCACTGATGAATCATTGAACTATGATCATTGAATAATGATCATTGAACTAATATGAATATGATCATTGAACACTACATCAAAACTAATGATGTACTATATATTGGCTACTTGAACTTAATAAAAAAATAGAGGTGTGTCTAGAAAAAAACAAAAAAATAAAATCTGAATCTAGCTAGTGGATATTCAAATGTCTATTGTAATATTCTTTCAGCTTTCCTGTTTTAAATTTGGCATAATAAGATATTGAGAGAGAAAAAAACCTATTGGGGGAAAGCTATGCTGTGCTCTCTAATTGTACCAGTACCATTGCCCCAGAGGCATTTGGAAATGTGGATGGGGATATTTTGGTTATCAAAATAACTGGTGAGCACTAATGTGATGTAATGGGGAGAGAGGCAGCAGCAATGCTAAATAACTTTCAATATGAGGGAAGTCACATAATATCAAATTACCCTTCTCAAATGCAAGACCTCGCCTACTGAGAAATACTAAAATAAATAAACAACTCTTCCAAAAAAATTTCTCCTCCTCCAGTATATAATTTTAACATTTCTTCTTTAATCCACAAAAAAATAATCCTGATAGATAATCTTTATTCATGGTTTCTACTTTGCATTTTTCATTCATTCCTTAATTCACTCTAGTTTGGTTTCATAACCACCATTCCTTTTTTTTTTAAAGATTTTTATTTATTTATTTGACAGAGATAGAGGGAGAGACCAAGCACAAGCAGGGGGAATAACAGGCAGGGGAGAAACAGGCACCCCACTCAGCAAGGAGCCTGACATGGGGCTCAATCCCAGGACCTGGGATCATGACCTGAGCCAAAGATAGCCGCTTAATCAACTAAGCCACCCAGGCATCTCTATAACCACCATTCCTTAAAAACTGTTCTTATTGAGATGACTATCAATGTTATTGCTAAATCCAATGGACACTGTTCAGTATTTAACCATGATGAATATAGTTCCTCCTCCTTGAAAATCTCCATCTTCTGTGACATCATTTTCTTCTGGTTTTCCTCCTAATTCTCAAACTACTACTTTTTTTTTTTTGGAGATTTTTATTTTCAAGTAATCTCTACACCTAATAGGGGGCTCCAACTTACAACGCTAAGATCAAGAGTTGCATACTCTACTGACTGAGTCAGCTAGGCACCTCTCAAACTACTACTTCTTTTTTTTAAAGATTTTATTTATTTAATAGAGAGATAACACAAGTAGGCAGAGAGGCAGGCAGAGAGAGAGGGGAAAACAGGCTTCCCACTGAGCAGAGAGCCTGATGCAGGGCTTGATCCCAGTGCTCTGGGATTATGACCTGAGCTAAAGGCAGAGGCTTAACTCACTGAGCCACCCAGGCACTCCTCAAACTACTACTTTTAGACTCCTCTCACACACATCTTTTTCTCTGTCCCACACCTAATTTCACAGGACTTCATCTATAGTTCTCTTTTCTTTTCCCTTTATAAAGTTTTTCTTAGATCCCCATCTCAAGGCCAGACATTGCATCTAAGTTTCCTACCTATTTCTACCCTTGCCTAACTGACATGAAATATCCAAGGCTTATAAACACAAAATGGATCTTAGCTCCCTACATATACTTGTTTCTTCCCTTAGAGTCTTTATTGTAGATAATGACTAGGATTTACTCAATGTTTTTTGAACCCACTGTAAAGATACCTATCCTAGATGGCCAAGGGAGGGGAGGAGTAGGGAGAGAGATGGCTTCTGGGAGGAGATGACATTTAAGCAGGATAATTAATCAAAGAAGAATTGGATGAGGTGTTTGGGAGGGAGGTGTTTGAGTTGGGGAGAAGGCTCTATTAGAGCAACAGAGGAAGAAACACAAAGGCAAGTAAAATCGCACTTCTCTTGGAAATGATGGTAACTTGCAATTGATGAAGCATTTGTGCTTTTTTTAGTAGAAAGAACTGGCCAAGAGATAGCATTGGAAAGGTAGGTAGAAATAGATCATGAAGAACCCTTTATGCCATGCTAAAAGTTTGGATTTTATTTAATCAGATCAGAGGTGACGAATAGATTGCCCACAGACTACAGAAGTGGTTTGTTTGACTCGTGTTTTAAAAGTACTGAATTAGGGGCGCCTGGGTGGCTCAGTTGGTTAAGCAACTGCCTTCGGCTCAGGTCATGATCCCAGGGTCCTGGGATCGAGTCCCGCATCGGGCTCCCAGCTCCATGGGGAGCCTGCTTCTCCCTCTGACCTTCTCCCCTCTCATGCTCTCTCTCACTCTCTCTCTCTCTGAAATAAATAAATAAAATCTTTAAAAAAAAATAAAAGTACTGAATTAGTTGTTACATTTAAAAATTTAGAAATTTCACAGGCAAATCTGGACATCTAGCCTCTCTTGAAGAATTGGGAATTCTGGCCATATTTTTGCAAAATTGACAGATTGCTGTCACCACTTTGCAATAGTTCCCAACTGATCTGCTTTATTCAACTGTCACTCATACCACCTGCATAGCCCCTATGCCCATTGGTCATTACTACTTTTGTTTCAGATGATGGGGGTCACTGAAAGACTATTAGCAGGAGAGTAGTATCATCAGTTATTTGGATTAGAAAGACCCAAATTCTGGGAAAAAAGAGGTTGGATTCTGGGGAATAGAAGAGGGTGCCATAAAGAAATGAATCTGTAAATTAGAGAGCAACAGTGGGATGTGGGTCAGGAAGGAGAGTAAACTCATCACTTTGCTCCCCACCACCTGCCTCTGCGCACCATTTATCATCCTAAACCACTGGATATCTCAGAGGAGGCGAGACCTTTGCAGAATCAGAGAGACAGTTGGAGAAAGCCTCAGCAAAAGGCAGTGATAGTACAGATGGAGAGGAGGGGCTGGAAATCAATAAAGCTTAATGATTGGTTGTATATGGGGTGTCAAAAATGAAAGGAATGCAGGATAGTTTCTGAAAGGATGATGAATGATAGTGTCTAAAATCCTCATTGATCACACTGCCAACTAATAGGTAAGTTCTTCTGCATTAATTGAATAGATTGGTTTTTCACAGTGATGAGTACACTAGATCTATTTTCACAATGCCCTAGTAACTATACATCAATAAATCATACATTGTTCCTGGGTAAAACTTTAGGAAAGACAATTATACATAAAAAGAATGCAATGTATTGCACATTTGAAATTTGCTAAGAGCATAAATCTTAAAAGCTCTCATCACAGGGCGCTTGGTGGCTCAGTGGGTTAAAGCCTCTGCCTTCAGCTCAGGTCATGATCCCAGAGTCCTGGGATCGAGCCCCACATTGGGCTCTCTGCTCAGTGGGGAGCCTGCTTCCCCCCCTCTCTCTGCCTGCCTCTCTGCCTGCTTGTGATCACTGTCAAATAAATAAAATCTTAAAAAAAAAGAGTTCTCATCACAAGAAAAAATTGTAATTTTGAATGATGACAGATGGCAAAGACCTATTGTGATCACTTTGCAGTACGCACAAGTATGAAATCCTCATGTTGTACTCCTGAAGCTAATATAATGTTATATGTCAATTATACCTGAATTTAAAAACACTTTGAGAAAAGATTGGTGATTACTAGGCACATCTAATTGTTCTTGGAAAATGTGCCATGCTAATCTAAGCTCACTGATTTATTGTTTGCTTGCTTGTTTGTTTATTTTGTTAAAAATGTGAGGCTAAGTCAGAATGATGTAGAGTCTGAGAGGGAAGCTGCAATTTATAGTTTTCTAAGAGGTTTGACTTCACAACTACATGACAGAGACTGGATTTCTTAGTCTGAAAAATTTCTCCAACTCTATCAGCTTTCCATTTTTCTTACGTTTCCTCCACATTACCCTTATCTCTTTTTCCACTTTTTAACCCTTCCATTTTCCTTTCATTAACCAAGAGTGAATATATCTTATTCTATATATCTGTTGGGCTTTAGATGCTTCTAGTTCCCCCAAACTATATGAATTTTATTTGTCTCCAATATCATTACACCTATTGTACCTATCTTTACCTCTGACTCATCATCCTTCTCACTGTTGATATACACATGCACCAATTAACATATTATATGTAAATTATATGTAACTCCTTTGATTTTTTTAAAGATTTATTTATTTGGGGGGGAGGGGCAGAGGAAGAGAATCCTTCAAGCCATCTCCTTGCTGAATGTGGAGCCTGACCCGGGGCTTGATCCCACAACCCATGAGATCACTACTTAAGCCAAAACCAAGAGTCAGACACTTAACTGACTGAGCCACCCAGGTGCCACTCCTTTGATATTTATTTCTCAAGTTATCTTAATTTATTTCACTTTAATCCCATTTCAGATACATCCTTGTAAATTTTATCTTTTTCATGTATTTTTTATTTTTATAGATAAAATTCTATTACTGACATTCCTTTACACCTTCTTAGCACCTATAACATAGTTATCTGAGTAGCTAGGCATAAAGAAGATTGTATATGCTCCATTCACACTTAGGGTTGTAAAAGAAAATATGAAAGGTGTGTTGAGAGGGGTAAAGTTATATTAGCCATGTATGTATAGGTATGTAAAACACAAACATATTGAAATTATGAGTGAAAATGTCTTTATACTTACTTTTTTTTACTTTTATTAAGTTGTTATTTAAATTCCAGGTAGTTAACATACAGTATTATGTTAGTTTCAGGTGTACAATATAATGATTCAATAATTCTCCATCACCTGTTGCTCATCACAAGAATGTCTTTATTCCTCTTTATTAAGATTCATTTATTCATTTGAAAGAGTGTGTGTGAGTGGGGAGGATGGGCAGAGGGAGAGAATCTTAAGCAGGCTCACTACTGAGCAGGGAGTCTGACTTGGGGCTCAGTTCCACGACCCAGGAGATCATGACCTGGGCCAAAACCAAGAGTCAGGTCTTAGTTGACCGAGCCACACAGGTGCCCTGAGAATGTCTTTATTCTTTTTTTTTTTTAATTTTTATTTATTTTTAAAATTTCTTTTCAGTGTTCCAGAATTCATTGTTTATGCACCACACCTAGTGCTCCATTCTTAATTAATTTACAGCTAAGTAGGCGATGAGCTAAAATATTTTTACCTGGGAAGGCAACTAATTTTCACTTTTCTTTTAGCATAGGTTAAAAGCAAACCTTAGAATAGATGACAAGTCCATTCCTTTACACGTTTTCATAAAGACCATTGCAATGTTCTACTTCTTCAGGTACAGGAAATATTGGTGTGGCATCAGATTATTTCAGCATGGAATGAAAGCTTGAAAGCCTGTCCCTAAAACCTTGGTCTGGTACTTTTGTTGTATTCTTGTGTATTTACTGTGGCACCCCCTTGGGCTTCCTTCATCTTCATTACTTCTATCACACTTCAACCCTGTTTACCTCATTTCTAGAGATGAAATTTGGCATAGTATTGTTTTCTCTATTATAAGATATCCAGTATGTTATGGACTTAATTCTGAACACAAATGTTTCCTCTGGCCTGAGTAAGGGAAGAAAAGGAAGAATATAGAAAATCAGAGTACTAATATGTTGAAGTGATAGAGCTGTTCTCTATCTTGATTATGGTTATGGTTACATAATGGTATACATTTGTCAAAGGTCACAGAACTGTACATGAAAAAGAGTAAAACTTGCTATAGCCAAATTATACCTCATTTTAAAAAGAGAGAGAAGCCACCTAATTTCTAAGACTGTCAATGTTGCAACCAGAAAAAGTTATGCTATGTTCATAAAGTCACATTTATAACCCACTGATAATTTTCCTGTTATGATAGTAAATATTGAACACAATCTTCAGTATAGCTTAGTTACTCTCTTTAAAACTTTGGAAGAAAACGGTTCAGTTCTCAAAAGCCATCTTACACTCTAGTCATTTGTTTTTCAGAAGTTTAAATTTGGACTTCAATTAAAAATATCAAACTGGTTAAATAAGTGTAGTAAGGAGTCTGCCTCCAAGATGGCCCCCGGTGAGTCCCACCTTCTGATATTGTCAGGTGCTGTATCTCTCCCTTCTTATCTCTCTTTTTATCTCTGTTGCTCTGCCTCTATGCCTGTATTTCTCCATCCCCTTATCCCCATATCTCTCTGTCGCTCTCTTTCCACTCCTCCGTTTCTCCTTTCCCCACTGCTGATTTAATTTTCTCTCCTCTTTTCTTGTCCCTTTCTTGGCATCCCTTCTCCCCGCTTCTAAATCTTTCTATTTCTCCTTCCCTCTCTCTCTGTCTTTGTCCATCATACCCTCATCTCTCCTTCCATCTTCCTTGCCTTCCCCTCTTCCTTCCCCTTTTCTCCCTTCCTCTTCCTTTTGTATCCCCCCTCTTTTATTTTGCATAATCTCTTATTACTTATTCTAACTTTTTTGCCCTTTTCTTGTGAAGGATGTCTGCGTTCAAACTTAAATTATTATGAAGATTCTAAGATCAGTTTAATGACTAAAGCCAATTTAAAAGATCCCATCAAAGTTTTCTGAAATACAAAACATCTCAGAAATTTGGGGGTTACGAGATCCTTAGCAATCAATGGCGGTATTGAGAAACAGGAAGACAAGAAAGGCCTCAGAGCAGCTAATGTAAATGTCTCAAAGTCCATGAACCCAGATACTTTACATATGGGAGCACCTACCTTTACCTCTTCAGGTCTTATTCTTAGCCTGCAGTAAATTAGAAGGGGGGAAAAAAGGAGTAACACTGCTAAAGTCAAATTCTTGGCAACAACTGATAGGTGACACTTGAAGAGTGAAAAATTATATTGTTTAACAACAAAAAGCAGACTCAAGACCTGAGAAAACAGAAAACATAACAGCATGGACCCAATCAATAACCATGCAAACAGTCTTATACTCTTCAGTAGTCTGGAGCAAATTTATATAATAGAGGATTTCATTATAGTAAATTAGAGAGAAAGTATCACATTTTTTTTAGCTATTCAAGATGGCAAGAATGTACTTTGTTGGGTAAAACATTAAAAAGTGTGACCCCCCCCCCCAAAAAAAAGCGTGACCCTTGGGCGCCTGGGTGGCTCAGTGGGTTAAAGCCTCTGCCTTCGGCTCAGGTCATGATCCCAGGGTTCTGGGATCGAGTCCCGCATCGGGCTCTCTGCTCAGCAGGGAGCCTGCTTCCCCTCCTCTCTCTGCTTGCCTCTCTGCCTACTTGTGATCTCTGTCTGTCAAATAAATAAACAAAATCTTTAAAAAAAAAGAATGACCCTTAAAATGTAAGCTCTGGACATGAGGAAAATTTAGGTATGAGGAATATCACATTTCCAGATGATTTTAATAAAAAGTTAATTATATTAAATAAAACCCAATTGTTAGTTTTAGGTTTTTTTCATTGTTGTAGGAGAAAAATTCATAAATTCAGCCTTTGGTACGGTAGAGTCCAACAGATCCTAAGACACTAATGCCCTTAAAATTAGAAATTTAAAATGATACAAAAAGTATTACAGGTCTCCATTAACCTCATCTTAAGTGCAAGTGTTAAACCGGTTCAACAGGTGGTTAAAAGATAAACTTCCTTCTGCCCATGAATGCAAGTTAGCAGGTTTTTAATGTCCCTTACTAGTTAATAGTAAAAATGAATCCGGTAGATATGCTTTCATTCTCCAGCTAGTTCTAAGATCTTTTAAGAAACACTCAGTTTCTTCTGTTTTCTTGCACTATGAAGTATCATGTCCCTTATGTTATGCATGCTTGACAAATGCTTATGACTGATTAATTGAGTGATACTGGAGTTTGCAACAGGGGCTGTTGGAAAACATAATAGATTCTTTTCAAATGTGCTGCATACATGGACATTGTAATCATTTCTCAGAGACCATAGATTAAACTTCCCCCTAAATGCTCATCAGACTTATTTTGTGTAGTTTTTGTTTTCTGCTTATAAAGCTTATTTATTCTCATTGCAAAATTATCAGGAAACAATAAAACACATAAAGAAGAAAATGTCATTTGTAATCCCATTACTCAGAAATCTGCTAATATTTAGTGCATAGAATATCTTCCAGATTTTTAAAAAAGATTTTGTTTATATATCTGACAGACAGAGATCACAAGTAGGCAGAGAGGCAGGCAGAGAGAGAGGAGGGGAAGCAGGCTCACCACTGAGCAGAGAGCCCGATGTGGGGCTCGATCCCAGGACCCTGAGATCATGACCTGAGCTGAAGGCAGAGGCTTTAACCCACTGAGCCACACAGGTGCCTCAGATTTTTTTCTTTCAATACATTCATGAATACATACACATGTGTATTTATTTATTAGTGTTTTTTATTTCAAGTTTTTATTTAAATTCTAGTCAGTCAACATATATGGTAAAATTGGTTTCAGGTGTAGAATTTAGTGATTCATCACTTACATACAACAAGTGCTCCTCACAAGAAGTGCACTTTAAACCCATCACTCATTTAACCCATCCCCCACCCGCCTCCCTATTTATTAAAAATTTTTTAATTGAGGTATAATTGACACATAACATTATATTAGTTTTAAGTGTACAACATATATTATGAAATGATGACTACAATGTCTAGTAAACATCCATTATCATAAACAGTTATAAAATATAGTTTTAGAGATGAGAACTTTTAAGATTCACTCTCTTAATTTTCAAATATTAACTATAATAATATAATTAACTATAATCACCATATTGTACATTGTATCTCTATAACTTATTTACTTATTTATTAAGATTTTATTTATTTGAGAGAGAGAGAGAGAACATGCACAGAGGGAGTGGGAGTGGGAGAAGCAGACTCCCTGCTGAGCAGAGAGCCCATGGCAGGGCCAGATTCCAGGACCCTGAGATCATGACTTGAACTGAAGGCAGATGCTTAACTGACTGAGCCACCCAGGTGCCCTTCTTATTTATTTTATAACTGGAAATTTGTACATTTTTAAAAAAGGATTTTATTTATTTATTTGAGAGAGGAAGAAAGGGAGAGAAATAGTGCAGGAGAGAGGCAGAGGGAGAGAATCTTCAAGTAGAATCCCCACTGAACACAGATTCTGATTTGAGTCTTGATCTCATGACCTGGGAGATCATGACCTCAGCCACAGCCTAGAGTTAGATGCTTAACTGTGCCACCCAGGTGCCCTGAAATTTGTACCTTTTGACCCTTTCACTCATATTTCTCAGCCCTAACCCCCACTTTTGTCTGGCAACAACCAACTGATCTATCTTTGAGCTGTTGTTTTTCTTTTTTTTAATTCCATGTATTAGTGAAATTGCATGGTATTTGTCTTTTCTTGTCTGACTTATTTTATTAAGCATGAAGCCCTCAAGATCCATTCATGCTACCACAAATGGCAAGATTTCCTTCTTTATTGTGGCTGAATAAAATTCCATTTTATATATACCAGATATATAAAAAATGGAACTATTGTTATATTATTATATGAAAATGGAATATATATGTGTGTGTATGTATGTGTGTGTGTATGTGTGTGTACATGTGTATGCCACATCTTCTTTTTCCATTCATCCATTCATGGACACTTAGGTTGTTTCTGTATTTTGGCTATTGTGAACAATTCTGCAATAAACATGGTGGTGCATATATCTTTTTGAGTTAGTGGTTTTGTTTTCTTTGGATGAATAGTCAGAAGTGGAATTTCTGGATCATGTGGTAGTTCTATTTTTAGCTTTGTGAGTCACCTCCATACTGTTTTCCACAGTGGCCACACCAATTTATAGTTCCACCAACAGTGAACAAGTGTTGCCTTTTCTCTACATCCTTACTAACTCATGTTATTGCTTGATTTTCTGATATAGTCATCCTAACAGGTATGAGATGATACCTCATTCTGGTTTAGAACAGGTTTATTGGTTTATTAAAAAAAAAAAAACAAAAACAATGAGGTCACTTTATACAGAATTTAATAATCAACTTTATCATTAGCTATATACATCATGAACATCTTCCCATGTCAATGAATATAGGCCTACTTTATATAAATGTATTGTATTTTATTTAATCAATCTTCTTTTGATGACTTTTCAGGTACTTTACAATTTCCTATTATAAAAAATACATAACTGCATAGCTTTGACTCATCCTTCTTAAGGAAAAATTCCTTAAAATGTAGTTGCATAACAAAAGTTTGAGCTCCAAGCATGAGATTAGTAAATACTTACTGATTGATCATCAGACTACGTGACTGATTATAGGAACCCAACTATTGTTTAGCTAATTTGGAATGGTTAGGCAGATGATGGTGTAAAAAAGTATATTTTTGAGGTACTTCTAAATAACTCCACTGACAAGTACTTTGAAATGTCTATTTAGTAAGGAAACTTTCAAGAACTTTTTTGGTCTAAAGTTTTGGGTAAACTCAATACACACTTAACTACCAAAGACTTGATGCCTCTGTCTCCCACAGGGAAATACTAAATCACAGTTGTTTTTGTGGTTGATATTCACAGTGAGGTTAGACATTAATAATGTTACCTGCTAACAACAGGGAGATTGTAACTGTAGTTTGATTATCATGTATCAGAGGAAGTGGTAAATTCATACCAGAAATTAAATTTTTGTTGTTGTTGTTAACTCAAGGATCTTGGGGAGATATGGACCTTTTACACTCAAGTGACTAGTGAGTTGAGTTTTAAAGAAACTTTCTAATGAAATTTTAGTCAGACAAATTCATGAATTCTTGAAAGAGTTATGTGAGGCAGTTAACAGAACAAAGTTAGCATAGCACGGTATTCAGGAGCATATGCATAGATTTTGGTATTTGATAATTTACAGTGGAATACTACTGTTATCTCTGGAGCAAGTAAAAACTTCTTTAAGCATTAGTTTTCTCATTTTAAAAATGAAAGTGATAATAATTTTAAAATTACTGAGAAGGCCAAATGAGATAATGTAAAGTGCCTGTTATATGGTAAGCATCAAAAAACTTTCCTTTTAATCATAACGATACTCTACCTCTAGCAAATAACTATTACTACTATTGAGAGATGAGCATTCAACCTCAACCAATTAACAATGACCATTAAAATTAATCCCACATTTGTATAGAGTTCAAAATAATTTGGGGTGGATAAATATGTATAATCACACTAATTTTATTGATGCTAGGAAAAAAGCCTAAATTAATAAAAGATGTGAATTACAGATTTTTTTTAAAAAAGTAAAGATAGCTATATTACTTTGAAATTCATTTAGTTACCATACGTAAACTAAAGGTTTTCAACAAGTTATTTAAGGAAATACATCATGTTACAGAAGTAAAAGTAAAACTAGAACTTTTTCACTTAACTGATTACTAGTAAGTTATTGTGTGCTAATAAAAGTTCTTGAGGTAAATGTATAATCTGCACAAGCAGTTTAAAACATTTTCCCCTTAAAATCTCCATTCTCTTGGAGGTTGTTGTACTCTGAAAGACAAAATTTGTCAACTTAGGATTTTAAAAACAACATATTGACTTAACTGATTTTTTCACTGGGTGTTTTTTATATAAGATAGCTAAAGGAAGAATGAGAGGAAAATGACCCTTTCTTTGAGACCATTTCAATTTTAATGCTAAACTTACATTGAAAGCAATGTTAGCTTTAAACTAAAACATTATAAAGTATTAGAGACCCTAGCACTTCAAACTAATTCAACTAATAAATATTAAGCTCATATTATGCGTTCAGCATTGTGTTAGGAATACAAAGATGAATTTTAGGCAGATGTTAATTCTGGGAGGGAATTCAGAGGTAATTTAACAGAATCCTCTTAATGGATCGAGGAGGAAATTAAGGCCCCTAGAGATGAAGTGGCTTTCCCATAGTTAGTAGATTAAGTAACTGAGCCAAGATTAGAACACTTTGAATTTAGTATTCCTTGCATAGCCTCACACTAACTGCCCCAAGGTTTTACAAATATACTTGGTACAGTTTTTACATTGAGTAGAGCTCTTGTGGCTGGGCTCTCCCAACAAAGCAGGCTGGGAAAATTTCCATGATAGTCAGCATCTCAAAATAGCAGCAGGTCACTGCTGTTTTGTTCCTAACCCTGTAAGAAAGAAAGAAAGAAATTCTAGTTATACAACTGGCACTGGACAAATGGTCCCTCTCAACAAATTTAAATGCTTCCCATGTGCCTGGCTCTGTGTTATTCTCTAGGAATGTAAAGTAGACTCAAACAGCTTTGTTCAGAAGGAACTAACAGTCTAATGGAGGAAACAAACTGAGATTAATTTCAGTAACATTGCACAGCCTAAACCAGTGCCCATGAAAATGCATTTCAATTTTTAAAAAATCATTAGTTGTTAAAAATTTTGTTATATTTTTAGAGTGTTTTCGCCAGACACAAATACCCAACGCCTACTTTAATTATCCCTCTAAGAAGTTTCTGTGGCAGGAATATGCAAAAGAAACTATGACAAAGGGAAGCAAAGTTAAAACCTTGGCTCCGAAACTCGAAACTTGCTGCAGAGGAACATGATAAATAGAATAATAGTTTGAGGGAAGTGACCATTTTCTAATCTAATTGGATTTAAATTATCTTAGCCCAAAGTACCTTTAACACTCAAACTCCACATTTTAAAGATTTTATTTATTTGTCAAAGTGAAAGAGAGAGAGAGTGAGAGAGAGATCACAAATAAGGAGCAGCAGGCAGAGGGAGAAGCAGACTCCCTGCTGAGCAAGGAGCCCAATGTGGGACTCGAACGCAGGACCCAGAGATCATAATCTAACCCAAAGGCAGACATTTAACCAGCTGAGCCACCCAGGTATCCTTCAAACTCACATTTTAGATCATATTCTGGTCACATGGAATAAAAGTAAGTGTGAGATTGAAGGTAAGCTAGCTGATTAGGCCTCTGACATTCTGGACCAGCCCCAGTCTCTATGCTCTGATACCTGGAAGAAAGTAAATCAGACAGAATGCCTACACCTGACATTTCACTTTTGGCATCCCACCCACTATCAAATATGGCCTCATCAATGACTTTCAAGCTGATGACCCTTTCCTCTCTTCCTGGGCAGTTTGGTGTCCTTGCATAAAGCATTATTTCCTTCCTACAGTGTTCTTTCCCTTTTATTCTGGCTAATAACCTCCTTAAAAACTCCACTTAAATTTTATTTATAAGATCTTTTATTTAATGTTGGTAGATTTGGATCAATCCTTTTCATTGCGCCACATCACCCATTACATTTATGACCACATAGATAACTAAGATGTTTAGTCTTGGTTTGCTCTTCTAAGTCAAGGGAAGAGTTGAGAGTTTCAACAGAGGAGCTACTCAACCACGTAGAGTTTAAATATTTTTAGATAGGTCACAAGAAGTGACAAACATTTTGAATGATTACAGCTCTGTAATTCTGTGAGCCCATTTTTATTTTTGAAATCTTGGCATTACCCAAGAAACAGTCACTCTTGACAGAATCTGATGATTATCTCATGAGGAAGTGCAGCTGTGGACAACAAAAAGCGACAACCTGGCAACTTTGGTCTGGAAAGCTCTGCCTTTAATTCTGTCTTTTCATAAGCTTGATCTAAGAGCTCTGTAATACTGGGTGTTTGCTCTTTCACATTTGTTGCTTTTGAATGACACAGGACTCATAAACTTTTATATGTCAAACATCAATGTTTCCCCTCAAAACACATTTTTATACTCCCATTAAAACAAGCATTTAATTAGTTTTTTTATTTTTCAGATTACAACCTGCAGGAGAGTTACTTATTCAATTTAGGTCTTCAATTTAGTTGAACACGCACTGACTACATGCATACTATGTGGCAGGACTTCTGCCAGGTGCTGGAAATACAAAGATGACTACAAAATACACTCACACTCTGTGAGTGTAGATAGATTAGCCAACTATAATAAAATGTTGACAAATGCTATAGGAGTAGCGGGAGCACTGCTAAAGGAAGGAAGAACATGGAGGCATACTTCTTGGGTGAAAGGGAGATCAGTGCTAGAGAAAAGCAATCACTGGGATCGTTGCCACTACAATATGGCACCAGTGCCAGCTCCCTTCCAGGGCTCCTTGACATTCGGATTTTACCCTTACATCCACCTTCTTCTATTTCCTTTCTAACTATTCCAACTTTCACAACCCCTTATGTGACTCAACCCTTTTTTAATGTTTCATCTTCCTTTGCTTCTTGCCCTCTTCCTTCTGGCAAACCACCAGTTTGTCTTGTTCACAGAGCAGATAGTTTCTCTTGCACAAATACCCTCAACTTCCACACTTCTCCATTTCTGCCACCCCTGCTATTTCAAATGATACGTTTTGTTTTTTTTTGTTTAATTATTTTTATTAATATATAATGTATTATTTACCCCAGGGATACAGGTCTCTGAATCATCAGGCTTACCTACTTCACAGCATTCACCATATCACATACCCTTCCCAATGTCTATAACCCAACCACCCCCCACAACCCCACTGCACAACCCCACTCCTCCCAGCAACCCTGTCTGTTTTGTAAGATTAAGAGTCTCTTATGGTTTGTCTCCCTCCCCATCCCATCCCATCTTCTTTCATTTTTTCCTTCCCTACAACTAAAACGCCCACTTTGCCTCTCAAAAATTCCTCATATCAGGGAGATCATGTGATAATTATCTTTCTCTGATAGACTTATTTCGCTCAGCACAATACCCTCTAGTTCCATTCATGTTGTTGCAAATGGCAAGATTTCATTTTTTGAAGGCTGCATAGTATTCCATTTTGCGTGAGTGTGTGTGTGTGTGTGTGTGTGTGTGTGTGTGTGTACACACAACATCTTCTTTATCCATTCATCTGTTGATGGACATCTAAGTTCTTTCCATAGTTTGGCTATTGTGGACATTGCTGCTATAAACATTCGGGTGCATGTGCCCCTTCGGATCACTACATTTGTATCTTTAGGGTAAATACCCAGTAGTGCAATTCAATTGCTGGGTCATAGGTAGCTCTATTTTCAACTTTTTGAGGAACCTCCATGCTGTTTTCCAGAGTGGCTGCACCAGCTTGCATTCCCAACAACAGTGTAGGAGGATTCCCCTTTCTCTGCATCCTTGCCAGCATCTGTCATTTCCTGACTTATTAATTTTAGCCATTCTGACTGGTGCGAGGTGGTATCTCACTGTGGTTTTGATTTGCAGTTCCCTGATGCCCAGTGATGTGGAGCACTTTTTCATGTGTCTGTTGGCCATCTGGATGTCTTCTTTGCAGAAATGTCTGTTCAAGTCCTCTGCCCATTTCTTGATTGGATTATTTATTCTTTGGGTGCCGAGTTTGCTAAGCTCTTTATAGATTTTGGATACTAGCCCTTTATCTGATATGTCGTTTGCAAATATCTTCTCCCATTCTGTCAGTTGTCTTTTGGTTTTGTTGACTATTTCCTTTGCTGTGCAAAAGCTTTTGATCTTGATGAAGTCCCAATAGTTCATTTTTTCCCTTGCTTCCCTTGCCTTTGGCATTGTTCCTAGGAAGAAGTTGCTGTGGCTGAGGTCGAAGAGATTGCTGCCCGTGTTCTCCTCAAGGATTTTGAAGGATTCCTTTCTCACGTTGAGGTCCTTCATACATTTTGAGTCTATTTTTGTGTGTGGTGTAAGGAAATGGTCTAGTTTCATTTTTCTGCATATGGCTGTCCAATTTTCCCAACACCATTTGTTAAAGAGGCTGTCTTTTTTTCCATTGGATGTTCTTTCCTGCTTTGTCGAAGATTAGTTAACCATAGAGTTGAGGGTCTATTTCTGGGCTCTCTATTCTGTTCCATTGATCTCTGTGTCTGTTTTTGTGCCAGGACCATACTGTCTTGATGATGACAGCTTTGTAATAGAGCTTGAAGACTGGAATTGTGATGCCACCAACTTTGGCTTTCTTTTTCAATATTCCTTTGGCTATTTGAGGTATTTTCTGGTTCCAAATAAATTTTAGGATTATTTGTTCCATTTCTTTGAAAAAAAAAATGGATGGGATTTTGATAGGGATTGCATTAAATGTGTAGATAGCTTTCGGTAGCATAGATATTTTCACAATATTTGTTCTTCCAATCCATGAGCATGGAACTTTTTTCCATTTCTTTGTGTCTTCCTCCATTTCTTTCATGAGTACTTTATAATTTTCTGAGTATAGATTCTTTGCCTCTTTGGTTAGGTTTATTCCTAGGTATCTTATGGTTTTGGGTGCAATTGTAAATGGGATTGACTCCTTAATTTCTCTTTCTTTTGTCTTGTTGTTGGTGTAAAGAATGCAACTGATTTCTGTGCATTGATTTTATATCCTGACACTTTACTGAATTCCTGTACAAGTTCTAGCAGATTTGCAGTGGAGTCTTTTGGGTTTTCCACATATAGTATCATATCATCTGCAAAGAGTGGTAGGTTGACTTCTTCTTTGCCAATTTAGATGCCTTTAATTTCTTTTTGTTGTCTGATTGCTGAGGCTAGGACTTCTAGTACTATGTTGAATAGCAGTAATGATAATGGACATCCCTGCCGTGTTCCTGACCATAGTGGAAAAGATCTCAGTTTTTCTCCATTGAGAATGATATTTTGCAGTGGGTTTTTCATAGATGGCTTTGATAATATTGAGGTATGTGCCCTCTATCCCTATACTTTGAAGAGTTTTGATCAGGAAGGGATGCTATACTTTGTCAAATGCTTTTTCAGCCTCTATTGAGAGTATCATATGGTTCTTGTTCTTTCTTTTATTAATGTATTGTATCACATTGATTGATTTGCAGATGTTGAACCCACCTTGCAGCCCTGGAATAAATCCCAGTTGGTCGTGGTGAATAATCCTTTTAATGTACTTTTGGATCCTATTGGCTAACATTTTGGTGAGAATTTTTGCATCTGTGTTCATCAAGGATATTGGTCTATAATTCTCTTTTTTGATGGGATCCTTGTCTGGTTTTGGGATCAAGGTGATGCTGGCCTCCTAAAATGAGTTTGGAAGTTCTCCTTCCATTTCTATTTTTTTTTGAATAGTTTCAGGAGAATAGGAATTAATTTTTCTTTAAATGTTTGCTAGAGTTCCCCTGGGAAGCCATCTGGCCCTGGGCTTTTGTTTGTTGGGAGATTTTTAATGACGTTTCAATCTCTTTACTGGTTATGGGTCTGATCAGGTTTTCTATTTCTTCCTGGTTCAGTTTTGGCATTTTATAAATCTCTAGGAAAGCATCCATTTCTCCCAGATTGTCAAATTTGTTGGCCTAGAGTTGCTCATAATATGTTCTTTTAATTGTATTTCTTTGGTGTTGGTTGTGATCTCTCCTCATTCATTCATGATTTTATTTATTAGGGTCCTTTTTCTTTTCTTTTTGATCAGTCTGGCCGGGAGTTTATCAATCTTATTAATTCTTTCAAAGAACCAGCTCCTAGTTTCGTTGATCTGTTCTACTCTTCTTTTGGTTTCTATTTCATTGATTTTTGCTCTGAACTTTATGATTTCTCTTCTCCTGCTGGGTTTAGGCTTTCTTTGTTGTTCTTTCTCGAGCTCCTTTAGGTGTAGGGTTAGGTTGTGTATTTGAGACCTTTCCTGTTTCTTGAGAAAGGCTTGTATTGCTATATATTTTCCTCTCAGGACTGCCTTTGCTGTGTCCCACAGATTTTGAACCATTGTGTTTTCATTATCCTTTGTTTCCATGAATTTTTTCAGTTCTTCTTTAATTTCCTGGTTGACCCATTCATTCTTTAGTAGGATGTTCTTTAGCTTCCATGTATTTGAGTTCTTTCCAACTTTCCTCTTGTGATTGAGTTCTAGCTTCAGAGCATTGTGGTCTGAAAATATGCAGGGAGTGATCCCAATCTTTTGATACCGGTTGAGACCTGATTTATGACCTAGTATGTGATCTATTCTGGAGAATGTTCCATGTGCACTAGAGAAGAATGTGTATTCTGTTGCTTTGGGATAGAATGTTCTGAATATATCTGTGATGTCCATCTGATTTCATTTAAGGCCTTTATTTCCTTGTTGGTCTTTGTCTTGGATGATCTGTCCATTTCAGTGAGGGGAGTGTTAAAGTCCCCTACTATTATTGAATTATTGTCAATGTGTTTCTTTGATCTTGTTATTAATTGGTTTATATAGTTGGCTGCTCCCACGTTAGGGGCATAGATATTTAAAATTTTTAGATCTTCTTGTTGGACACACCCATTGAGTATGATATAGTGTCTTTCCTCATCTCTTCTTATAGTCTTTGGCTTAAAATCTAATTGATCTGATATAAGAATTGCCACCCCAGCTTTCTTCTGATGTCCATTAGCTTGGTAAATTTTTTTCCACCCCTTCACTTTAAATCTGGAGGTGTCTTTGGGTCTAAAATGAGTTTCTTGTTGGCAGCATATTGATGGGTTCTGTTTTTTTATCCATTCTGAATCTCTGTGTCTTCTGATTGGGGCATTTAGCCCGTTTACATCCAGAGTATCTATTGAGAGATAAGAATTTAGTGCCATTGTATTGCCTGTAAGGTGACTGTTACTATATATTTTCTCTGTTCCTTTTTGATCTACTACTTTTAGGGTCTCTCTTTGCTTAGAGGACCCCTTTTAATATTTCCTGTAGAGCTGGTTTGGTGTTTGCAAATTCTTTCAGTTTTTGTTTGTCCTGGAAGCTTTTTATCTCTCCTTTTATTTTCAATGATAACCTAGCTGGATATAGTCTTCTTGGCTGCATGTTTTTCTCATTTAGTTCTCTGAATATATCATGCCAGTTCTTTCTGGCCTGCCAAGTCTCTGTGGATAAGTCAGCTGCCAATCTAATATTTTTAACATTGCATGTTATAGACTTCTTGCCCCAGGCTGCTTTTAGGATTTTCTCTTTGTTGTTATGACTTGTAAATTTTACTATTAGATGACGGGGTGTGGACCTATTCTTATTGATTTTGAGGGGGATTCTGTGCACCTCCTGGATTTTGATGCTTGTTCCCTTTGCCATATTAGGGAAATTCTCTACAATAATTCTCTCCAATATACCTTCTGTTCCCTTATCTCTTTCTTCTTCTGGAATCCCAATTATTCTAATGTTGTTTCGTCTTATGGTATCATCTCTCAAATTCTCCCCTCATGGTCCAGTAGTTGTTTTTCTCTCTTTTGCTCAGCTTCTTTATTCTCTGTCATTTGGTCTTCTATAACACTAATTCTTTCTTCTGCCTCATTTATCCTAGCAATAAGAGCCTCCATTTTTTATTGCACCTCATTAATAGCTTTCTTGATTTCAACTTGGTTAGATTTTAGTTCTTTTATTTCTCCAGTAAGGGATTTTATTTCTCCAAACAGGGTTTCTCTAATATCTTCCATGTCTTTTTTGAGCCCAGCTAGAACCTTGAGAATCATCATTCTGAACTCTGGATCTTACATATTACCAATATCTGTATTGATTAAGTCTCTAGACTTTGGTACTGCCTCTTGTTCTTTTTTTGTGTGTGGTGAGTTTTACCGCCTTGTCATTTTGTCCAGATAAGAATATATGGAGGAGCAAATGAAATACTAAAAGGGTGGCAAAGACCCCAGGAAAATGTGCTTTCACCAAATCAGAAGTGATCCCAAATCATGTGGGGGAAGAAGGGGGCAAAAAGAAGTTCAGAAAAAAAAATTTAGAAAAGAAAACAAATAAAGAAAAAATATAAAAAAGAAAAAATATATATGTTAGACTGGTGACTAGAACAGGGTCACCCACTTAATTTTGGGAGCATTTTGGTCTTTTAGAAGAAACTACCTCCCAAACTTTTAAAGAATGAAAAACATATAAGGGTAAACACAATGAAGGAATGGAATATGACTATGAAGATGAAAAAAATTTTTAAAAAAATTTCTAACAAAGGAGTTGATAAGTTATGTTGGTTGGGAGAATAAAGAAAAAGAAAGTGGAGAGAATTTGCTCAGGTTGGAGACTAGATCAAGCCCAGTGCTAGATTTATGGTGTATATTGATCTATTAGAAGAAGTTGTACCCCAAATTTTTTAGAACAAAATCCCTATGTGTATACAAAAAGTAAAGTTAGATACATTGAAGGATAAAATATGACTATAATAATGAAGGTTCAAAAAAGATTTTTTTCATGAAAGGCATTAAGATAACCTAGCTAAAAAATGTTAAAAGAGGAAAGGGTAAAAGTAAAAAAAAATTAGCAGAAGAAAAAAAATTACAAAAAATTAATTAACTTTGCAGACTAAAGATTCATGGCAAGAAAGTCATGAATTTCATGCTTTGCTTTCTCCTCCTCTGGAATTCCGCTGTTCTCCTTGGTAAGTGAACTTGGGCTTGGCTGGATTTCTTGTTGATCTTCTGGGGGAGGGGCCTGTTGTAGTGATTCTCAAGTGCCTTTGCCCTAGGCGGAATTGCCTCGCCCTTACCAGCGCCAGGCTAATTAATCCACTCACGTTCGCTTTCAGGAGCTTTTGTTCCCTGAATGCTTTCCATATAGTTCCAGAGGATAGAATGAAAATGGTGGCCTCCCATTCTCCAGCCTGGAGGAGCTGAGAGCTCAGGGCCCCACTCTTCATTGCGCTTTCAGAGAAAAGAGCTCAATTACTCCTGTCTCCCTGGCCTCCAGCTGCACTTGGAGAAAAGCGCTCAATCACTCCCGTCTCCTTGGCCTCTGGCTGTGTTCTGAGCTCACCCAGCCTATGACCAAGCATCTCTCTCTCTCTGGCACACAGCTCCACCTGGAGTCTCCGAACCCCACAGATCCCTGAACTCTTCCAGGTTGAGGTCTCCCCGGATCTTGTGGGGACCCCACTCACAGAGCACCAGCCTGTGCCACGGATTATGGTTCAAGGTAACCCCGAGTTGAGAGCTCACTCCTCAGCTCTGTCTCTGTAGCCGGCTTCCCCGCTCTATTACCTGGGAGCTCTGCAACACTGATACACCCCCGATCCTTCTGTGACCCTGCAGGACCTGAGGCCACGCTGTCCCCACGTGGGTTTCACCCCCGTTTAGCCTCTGGAGTGATGTCCCTCCGTGGAGCAGACTTTTAAAAGTCCTGATTTTGTGCTCCATTGCTCCACTGCTTGCTGGGAGCCAGCCCCCCCCCCCCCCCCGCCTCAGTCTATCTTCCCGTCGCTTTGGATTCACTTCTCCACAGGTCTTATCTTTCAGAAAGGGGTCGGTTTTCTGTTTCTAGAATTGTTGCTCTTCTCTTTGATCTCCTGTTGGATTTGTAGGTGTTCAGAATGGTTTGATAAGCTATCTAGCTGATCTCCTACTAACCTGATTTCATCTCAGCCTGCTACTTCTCCACCATCTTGACTCCTCCTACCCCAATAGTTCATTTTTGACCTTGCTTCCCTTGACTTTGGAGATGTTTCTAAGAAGAAATTGCTGTGGCTGAGGTCAAAGATGTTGCTGCCTGTGTTCTCCTCAAGGACTTTGATGGATTCCTGTCTCTCATTGAGATCTTCCATCCATTTTTGAGTCTATTTTCATGTGTGGTGTAAGGAGATGGTCCAGTTTCATTGTTCTGCATGTGGCTGTCCAATTTTCCCCATACCATTTGGTGAAGAGACATGTTTTGTCCGTTGAAAATTCTTCCCTGCTTTGTCGAAGATTAGTTGACCATAGAGTTGAAGGTCTATTTCTGGGCTCTCTATTCTGTTCTGTTGATCTATGTGTCTGTTTTTGGGGCAGTACCATACTGTCTTGATGATGACAGCTTTGTAATAGAGCTTGATGTCTGCAATTATGATGTTACCAACTTTGGCTTTCTTTTTCTTTTTTAAAATTTTTTATATTTATTTATATATATATATATATTTTAAAGATTTTTATTTATTTATTTGACAGACAGAGATCACAAGTAGGCAGAGAGGCAGGCAGAGAGAGAGGAGGAAGCAGGCTCCCCGTGGAGCAGAGAGCCTGACGTGGGGCTCGATCCCAGGACCCTGAGATCATGACCCAAGCCGAAGGCAGCGGCTTAATCCACTGAGCCACCCAGGCGCCCCTGGCTTTCTTTTTCAACATTCCTCTGGCTATTCGAGTCTTTTCTTGTTCCATATAAATTTCAGGATTTTTTGCTCCATTTCTTTGAAAAAATGGATGGTATTTTGATAGGCATTGTATTAAATATGTAGATTGCTTTAGGTAGCATAGACAATTTCACAATATTTGTTCTTCCAATCCATAATCATGGAACATTTTTCCATTTCTTTATGTCTTCCTAATTTTTTTCATGAGTAAGTTTATAGTATTTTGAATACAGATTCTTTGCCTCTTTGGTTAGGTTTACTCCTAGGTATCTTATGGTTTTGGGTGCAATTATAAATAGGATCGACTCCTCAATTTCTCTTTCTTCTGTCTTGCTGTTGGTGTTTAGAAATGCAACTGATTTGTGTCCATGGATTTTATGTCCTGACACTTTACTGAATTCCTGTACAAGTTCTAGCAGATTTTGAGTAGAGTCTTTGAGTTTTCCAGATAAAGTATCATATCCTCTGTAAAGAGTGAGAGTTTGACTTCTTTTTTACTGATTCAGATGCCTTTAAGTTCTTTTTGCTGTCTGATTGCTTAGGCTAGGACTTCTAGTACTATGTTGAATAGCAGTGAGGATAGTGGACATCCCTGCCATATGCCTGACATTAAGGTAAAAGCTCTGTTTTTCTCCATTGAGAATGACATTTGCTGTGGCTTTTTCTTAGATGGCATTGGTGATATTGAGGTATGTACCCTCTATCCCTACAGTTTCAAGAGTTTTGATCAAGAAAGGAGGCTTTACTTTGTTAAATGCTTTTTCAGCCTCTTTAGAGAATCAAATGGTTCTTGTTCTTTCTTTTATTAATGTATTGTATCACATTGATTGATTTGCAGATGTTGAACCCACCTTGCAGCCCTGGAATAAATCCCAGTTGGTCATGGTGAATAATCCTTTTAATGTACTTTTGGATCCTATTGGCTAGCATTTTGGTGAGAATTTTTGCATCTGTGTTCATCAAGGATATTGGTTTGTATTTCTCCTTTTTGATTGGGTCTTTGTCTGGTTTTGGGATCAGGGTAACGCTGGCCTCATAAAATGAGTTTGGAGGTTTCCTTCCATTTCTATTTTTGGAACAGTCTCGGGAGAATAGCTGTTAATTCTTCTTTAAATCTTCTTGTTGGGCAGACCCTTTGAGTATGATATAGTGTCTTTCCTCATCTCTTCTTATAGTCTTTGGTTTAAAATCTAATTTATCTGATATAAGGATTGCCACCTCAGCTTTCTTTGGATGTCCATTAGCATGGTAAATTGTTTTCCACCCCCTCACTTTAAATCTAGAGGTGCCTGTGGGTCTCAAATGTGTTTCTTATGGACACCGTAGTGATTTTTTTTTTATCCTTTCTGATACCCTGTGTCTTTTTATTGGGACATTTAGCCCTGTTACATTCAGGGTAAGTATTGAAAGATATGAATTTAGTGCCATTGTATTGCCTGTAAGGTGACTGTTACAGTATACTGTCTCTGTTCCTTTCTGATCTACTACTTTTAGGCTTCTCTTTGCTTAGAGGATCCCTTTCAATATTTTCTGTGGGAATGGTTTGGTGTTTGCAAATTCTTTTAATTTTTGTTTGTCCTGGAAGGTTTTAATCCATCCTTTTATTCTCAGTGATAGCCTAGCTGGGTATAGTATTCTTGGCTGCATGTTTTTCTCATTTAGTGCTCTGGATATAGTATGTCTGTTCTTTCTGGCCTGCCAGATATCTGTGGATAAGTCTGCTGGTAATCTAATATTTTTACCATTGTATGTTACAGATCTTGTCCCGAGTTGCTTTCAGGATTTTGTCTTTGTCACTAAGACTTGTAGGTTTTTCTACTAGGTGATGGGGTGTGGACATATTTTTATTGATTTTGAGGACAATTCTCTGTGCCTCCTGGATTTTGATGCTTGTTCCCTTTGCCATATTAGGGAAATTCTCTACTATAATTTGCTCCAACATACCTTATCCCCCCCTCTCTCTTTCTTCTTCTTCTGGAGTCCCAATTATTCTAATATTATTTTATCTTATGGTATATCTTATCTCTCAAATTCTCCCCTTGTGGTCCAGTAGTTGTTTGTCTCTCATTTGCTCAGCTCTTTTTTCTCTGTCATTTGGTCTTCTATGTCACTAATTCTCTCTTCTTTTCATTCATCCTAGCAGTAAGAGACTCCGTTTTTTATTACACCTCATTAATAGCTGTTTTGATTTCAACTTGGTTAGATTTTAGTTCTTTTATTTCTCCAGAAAGGGATTTTATTTCTCCATACAGGGTTTCTCTAATATCTTCCATGCCTTTTTGAGCCTAGCTAGCACCTTGAGAATCATCATTTTCAACTCTTGTCCTGACATATTACTAATGTCCGTATTGTTACATCCCTAGCCGTCAGTACTGCCTCTTGTTCTTTTGTTGGGGGGGGGGATGAGTTTTTCTACCATGCCATTTTTATCCAGATATGAATATATGAATGAGAGAATCAAATACTAAAAGACACCATAAAATGGCCAAGACCCCAGAAAAATGTATGGTAACCAATCAGAAGAGATCCAAGACTGGGGGGAGAAGAAAAAGGGGAAAAATAAAAAGATAAAAAACAAAAATATTTATGTATAATTTTATACACACACACACATATATATATACATATGTATATGTATATATATATACACACATGTGTATATATATATATATGAATGAATTGGACTCATGAATAGGATAGAGCCAACTACTTGATTTTGGTCTCTTAGAAGAAATTACCTCCCAAATTTTAAAGAAAGAAAAACTTCTATATATACAAAAATAAGGGGAAACATGATGAAGTGATGGAATATGACTGAAAAGAAGAAAAAGTTAAAAAAATTCCAAAAAAGGAATTGATAAGTTGGTTGGAAACAGAAGAAAAAAAAGAGGAGGGAATTTGCTTAGGCTGGAGACTAGAACAAAGTCATGCACTAGATTAGGGTACATTTTGATCTATTAGAAGAAATTGTACCCTAAAGTTTTTAGGAAAAAGAAAACCTATATGTATACAAAAAATAAGGTAAGTAAAATGAAGGGATAAATTATGACTATAACAATGACTGTTTAAAAAGTTATTTTTTAAAGAAAGGTATTGTTAAGATAAACTAGTTCAAAATACTTAAAGAGGAAAGAAGAAAAGTTAAATAGAATAAGAAAAAAAATAATATTAAAAAAAATTTAACCTTGCAAGACTAAAGGATCATGGGGAAGAAGCCATGAATTCTATGTGTTGCTTTCCCCTAGCTCCGGAGTTCTGATGTTCTTATTGATCTCTGAGCTTGGTCTTGGCTGGATGTTCTTGCTGATCTTCTCTGGGAGGGGCTGGTCATTGTGCTTCTCAAATGTCTTTGACTGAGGCGGAATTGCACCACCCTTTATAGGGACCAGACTAAGTAATCTGCTTGAGTTCACTCTCAGAGGTTTTGGAGCTTTTGTTCCCTAAACACTGTCCATAGAACTTTGGGGGACAGGAATGAAAATGGTGGCCTCCCAATATCTGGCCCAGAGGAACCAAGAACTTGGGGCCCCACTCCTCAAGGCGCCCTCAGAGAAAAGCAGTCAACCATTCCTGTTTCCCTGGTCTCCAGCTGCACTCAGTGCTTACCCAGCCTGTGTCCGAGTGTTTCTATCTCTGGCACATGACCCCATTTGAGTCTCCAAATCCAGCAGATTCCTACTGTACTGCTCCTCCTGGAGCAAGAATGTAAGTCTCCCTGGATCTGCCACTTGTGGGGTTCTTCCTCGAAGAACAGTGGTCTGACTGTGCCTTGGATCATGGTTTAAGGTAATTCTCATATGAAAGCTCAGTCTTTGGCTCTGTCTCTGCAGCTGGCTTCCCTGCTCTGATATGTGGCAACTCTGCCACATTCAGACACTCCTGATCATTCTGTGACCCCACTGACCTGAGGCAACGCTGTCCCCATGAGGGCTCCATCCCCAAAGAGCCGCTGGAGTGATATCCCTAAGTAGAGCAAACTTTGAAAAGTTCTGATTTTGTGCTTCACTGCCCCGCCATTTGCTGGGAGCCAGCCCCTCCACCCTTGGTCTATCTTCCCTTCGCTTTGGATTCACTTCTCTGTACTCATCCTACCTCAGAAAGTGGCCAATTTTCTGTTCCTAGAATTGCTACTCTTCTTCTCTTCTATCTCCTGTTGAGTCTATAGATGTTTGGAATGTTTTGATACATATCTAGCTGAACTCCTGGGATCTGATGTTGTTTCAGTCTGCTACTCCTCCTGCATCTTGCCTCCCTCTTGTTTTTTGTTTTTGAGTGAAGTACAGGGCATTTTTTTTGAGGAGAATAAACTTCATAGCCAACCAACAATCTTTACCAGAAATGTTGAGATAAAAATTACTAAATTTGCACATAAATCTCCATAAATACAGAAAAGACACCAATATTATTTATTATCTCCCTTTTGTAAGCATAGTTATCTTTGCTTAGATAGTATGTAAGTCAAAGAGGAAAGCCTGGTGATTATTACTATAAAAAACACTTACTGTGATAGATACTTGAAGCAGTAGTGAAAATGTAATATAAATCAGTATATATTAAGTGTAAGCAAAGATAAAGTACCTATCATGTAGGGTGGCTAGGTAAAACATAAGGATCCCCATTGAATTTGAATTTCAGATAAAAATAAATAATTTTTAGGATAAGTATGTCCTTCATATTTCACAGGAAATACTTATAGTAAAATTTTTTATTTTTTTTTGAAAATAGAGCTACCTTATGACCCAGCAATTGCACTACTGGTTTTTTAATATTCTAATTTTACTGGGTGTCTTGTAATTTTACTTGCTAAATCTGTCAACTCAGCTATCATAACATAATGACTTAATTTCTTATAGGGACAAAAAGATTATCAGAAGTTCTGTGGTTTGTGGAAATTGAGGTTGGAAGGAATTTGTTACCACATTTCCAGCTGGTGAGACCACATTTCTTTCAATGAATTCAATTCAATTTAAACAACATTTGTTGAGAGTCTCCTAACCCTGATGGGATTGTAGGTTCTGGATATGTAGAGTTCAATAAATTGGTTTCTTTAGATTCTCAGAGCTCAAGTGAAGATAGTTTCAGGCCTCTGGTACAGCTGGTCCAGAAATAATGTGTGAAGAAGTGAAAGCAGGATATGACCATTGAGCAAACATGACTGTGAGGAAATAGCTGGGTAGAAAAAATTATATAATGGATGATGAACAAGTATAAACTTCACTTTAACAATATGTAGCAGCAGATATTAACAATGTGCTATGAGAGAGAGAGAGGGGCTCATGTGCTACCAGTGAATGTGACATATCAACAACTTACTCTGGAGATAGGTTAAGAAGTTATAATGTCTTTTTTGAAAGAAGTGTTGAAACTGATTAATGTGCAAAAACTCCTCCCACTTTTCCTTTTTTCTTTTTTAAATTATGTTTTTATTTTTTGAGAGAAAGAGAGAAAGAAAGAGAGGGAAAGGAAAGTTGGGGGAGGGGCAGAGGCAGAGGGAGAGAGAGAATTGTAAGCAGGTCCACACCCAGTGTGGAGCACAGTGGATCTCAGGGCCCTGAGATCATGATCTGAACCCAAATAAAGTCATCATGTAATCACTGAGCCATCCAGGTGCCCCAAAACTTCTCCTACTTTTCAAACAAAAGAATGCCAGCTCTTTAATATGGAAGAAATAGTAGAATTGGGAAAATCACCATCTGAAACTCTTGATGGGAAGTTGATTCAGGCAAAAATAATCAATAGAGCCAAAATCATTAGGTGAGAATCTGATGAGAAAGAATATATTTGTGGTGTGTGTCCACAAATTAGGTCTTAATTGTAAAGGGGAAAAACCCCTGACTTTTACAATGGAGACACCTGATCCATTAGCATAGCTACCAAACCTAGCATCACAACAGACAAGCTGAAGTATGTGGTTCTGGGTGTGGTCACAGAATTATAGGGTCAGTATGACACAAATGTTTAAACTAAATCTAATCAAATTTAAACTAAACCTAATCCAATCCTCAGGTTATAGGAAAGAGAAAGAGAAAGAAAGAAAGAAAAAAAAAAAAACAAGTTTAGTGACACCAGAAGCCTGGTCAAATCACTAAAAGGCAGTGTTTTATATGTGATTTGGTCAGAGAGGCCTGAAAGACCTTTTGGTTTTGAAGGTAGATAAGCAGAGGTTGCTTCTGCAGCTTTCATTGAAAGCCCTATTTGTTAATAAGGATAACATGTTTCTGTTGTTGGTCTGAGCATTTTATTAAAATATAAAGGAATAATTTTATGCTATATAGCAGAATAACTCTAATTTCAACATGAAGAAGCAATGCAAATTTAAGAAACATTAAGCTTTATTGAGAATCAGAGACCTTTTTCTAAATAAAAGAAGAAACAGTTCTTGTCTAAATACAGGCATTTTGATTGCTCAGTTCCACTGATCCTTTTTGCCACTTGCTACATTAAGTTCTCATTCAATGTGCACTTGCCTTCTTTGCAATGAAAACAAATTAATCTCTAACATCGATTTTTAAAATGTTCTTATGACTTCTAACTGGATCATTTCTTGTTGATGCCGTTACACTGCTATGACATTTTGGACTTAGTGAATGGCATTGAAAATCACCTTTCTTAGGTTATACTTAAGCTTAGATGAAATACCGGAGAAGCACATGATTCATTTCCTTCCCTACAGAATGTAAAGAGCTTAGACTATAGGCTCTTCTTGATTCAGAGGAGAGAAAATTCAGAGATATTAGAGGATTACATCCTGTTTATAAGAGAGGAGAAAGTTCAGGCTCACTCTTTTGGAACTGCTAGACAGCATAGCTTCTGAGCAGAACTGCCCTATTTTTGCCACTGGCAACTCCACCCTTGCTGCTCCCAGAAACACCCTTTACTTTCCCCTCTTTGAACTATGCTATTTTCTTCCCCTACTGGTTAGCACACATCTTTACTATTAAATAATAATCAAATACATGTTCTTGCATAGTTTACAGACATCAATTTATTTTATAGTCTTGCTACATTAGTGTTAAACTTTAGGGAGCTCTTCTATCTACTCATATATCTTGTATATATGAGTACAAGAACTAGGCTAATGGTAGAAAAATGGTTGCTTTATTGCATATGCAGATAGAACAGTTTATAGTCTTACAATAGCTTACAGTCTAAGCTAATAGTTCTTAATGTGTAATGTCTAGACTTGCAGCATCAACAGCATCTGGAGACTGGTTAAAATTGCAAAAATTTCAGTCCAGACACAGACTTATTGAATCACAAACTCGGGGTAAAGCACAGAAATCTGTGTTTTAATAAAGCATTCAGATTATTTTTTATGCATACTAAAAGTTGGGGACCAGTCTAAGCCATGAGATGCCTTATGTTTCTTTACTCGTCAACCAACATGTTTAAGCATCTTTTGTGTTCAATTGTCCATATAAAAGTAATATTGCAATCTCTGCCCTGAGGGTGGTAATATGGTACATAAGAAGAATAAAGCTTACACATAAAGCTATAACAGGCACTTATTATGAATTGTCTTTCCAACTTCTGGGTGTTCCCAGGCTAGAGTCTACAGGTATAAGTGGGTGAACCATGTTAACCAATGGCAAAGAGGCTAAACTGACATACTTATTTGTAGAAAAGAATAGCTCCTGATGTGATTACCAAGAGTAAGTTATAAGACTTAAAGCCTGGAGTGTTAAAGGTCACTGGGCTTGGCTGGGACATGGCCCTGGGAGCAATACACTGCTCTTGGAGAGAAGGCAGGCAAACAACCTGAAGACATACAACAAAGAAAAGGCAATCCGAAGAGCACCTAAGGCACACAGTGGGGAGGTTATTAGCTCATTTTGGAGTGTGTCCCAGAGAGATAGTGTTCACAAAGAAACCCCTCCAGAAACAAAGGAACTGGCATTAGCCATTTCTCTCCCCTGCTCCCCAGCATAAGCACAGAGTAGTAACCTATGGGAACCAGTATAGCAGTGATGCTTACTACCTAACTTGCTTATATAAAGCCCGATCCCCAGTGCTCTAGTGGAAACACCCTTCCTAGTCATACTTGCCTCAATCCCAAAGTGGTGAGTCCCTCCTGTCCCCACAAGATCAGCTCAACCCTCTGCTCACACAAACTCCTGACACCACAAACTTCTGGTGCAGGAGTGTTGTGGAGACTTGGTTCTGATGGCAGTGGCAATAGGTCTTATTTCATAAACAGACCAGAGCACACCTAGTTAAAACACAACACATTAAGGCCAGGGACGAAACACTGACCACAACAGGCAAAGAGAGCTTCTGCAGACAAGTGGCCCGAAGGATAAAGCAACCAGGATAAAAAGCACAGCTCACATGGCAGACATTGGAGCCATTCCTGGACAGGACAGGCCCTGGGGAATAGGAGACACTACACAGCTGGGCACTAGAGGACCTCTTCATTATAAAGCCATTATCCTCAAGAATAAAGATGTAGTTGACTTTCCTAACACAGAGAAATAGGCAAAGACTTGGAAAAACCGAGAAGACAGAGAAATTTATCCCAAATGAACAAGGCCACAGCCAGAGATCTAAACAAAACAGATATAAGTAACAGGCCTGATATAGAATTGAAAGTAATGATCATAATGATACACAACAGGATTGAGAAAAGAGTGGAAGACAAGAGTGAGACCCTTCACACAAAGATAATGAATAACATAACAGAAATAAAAAGGGCTCAATAAACCAAATGTGAAACACACCTGATGGAATGAACTGCAGGCTGGAAGAAGCAGAAGAATGAATTAATGACCTGGAAGACAAAATAATGGAAAGTAATCAGACTGAACAAAAGAGAGAAAAAATAATTATGCAAAATGAGACTAGACTTAGGGAACTCAGTGACTCCATCAAATGTAATGATATTCATATTATAGGAGTCCCAGAAAAAGAGAGGGTAAAGGGAGCAGAACAAGGGAAAATAGATGAAAACTTCTCTAATCTAGAGAAGGAAACAGATATCCGGATCCAGTATGCACAGAGAACTTCATAAAAATCAACAAGAGCAGAGACACACCAAGACATATTGTAATTAAATTGGTAAAATTTAGAGATAAGGAAAAAACATTTAAAAAGCAGCAAAACAAAAGAAGATAGTAACTTACAAGGGAAAACCCATAAGGATATCAGGGGATTTTTCAGCAGAAACTTTCTAAGCTAGAAAGGAGTGGTATGATATATTCAAAGCACTAAACAGGGACAATCTTCAGCTAAGAATACTCTATCCAGTAAGGCTATCATTTAGAATAGAAGGAGAGATAAAGAGTTTCCCAAACAAACAAACAAAAACTAAAGGAGTTATGACCACCGAATTAGTCCTGTAAGAAATATTAAAAGGGACTCTTGAGAGAAAAAAAAGTGACAGTATAAAGGTAGGAAACAGGAAAGTTATAAAAATGAATATTTCTATTAAAAAACAATCACAGAAATTCATAAAATAAAAGGATGTAATATATCAACATATACCTCAAATATAGGGAGGAAAGTAGTAAAGAATGTGTTTGAATTTAAACAACCATCAACTTAATATAGACCACTATATGCAGAAGATGTTATGTACAAACCTAATGGTAACTATATATTAAAAACTACTAATGAATATGCAAAGAATAAAGAAAGAAATCCAAATGTGCCACTAAAGAAAATCAATAAACTATGAAAGAGAGAAAGACAAGAAAGGATCAGAGAAAATCTTCAGAGACAACTAAAAAAACAAATAATAAAATGACAATAGATATGTATATAACAATGATTATTTTGAATTTAAATGGACTAAACACTCCAATCAAAAGACATTGGGTAACCCATCTATATGCTTCCTAAAAGAAATTCATTTTAGACCTGCAGACTGAAAGTTAAGGGATGGAGAAACATCTATCATGCAAATGGATGTCAAAAGAAAACTGGAGAACAGTATCAGAAAATGTAAATTTAAAACAAAGGCTATAATAAGAGACAAAGAAGGACAGTATATAATCATAAAAGGGACAACTCAATGAGAAGATATAACAATTGCAAATACTTATGCACCCAATACAAGAGCACACAAATACCTAAATCAGTTAATAACTAACATAAAGGAAATAATAGATCATAATACAATAATAGTAGGGGATTTTAACACCCCACTTACAGCAATGGGCTGATTATCTAAGCAGAAAATTCAACAAGGAAACAATGTCTTTGAATGACACACTGGAACAGATTGATTTAACAGATATATTCAGAACATTCCATCCTAAAACAGCAGACTATACATTCTTTTCAATGGCACATGGAACATTTTCCAGAATGGATCACATATTAATCCACAAAACGAGCCTCAACAAATTCAAGAAGATTGAAGTTATCCCATGCATCTTTTCTAAGTTAATTTAAAAAAAACCTCCCAACAAACAAAAGTCCAGAACTGGATGGCTTTACAGGTGAATTCTATCAAATATTTAAAGAAAAATTAGTACCTATTATTCTCAAACTATTCCTAAAACTAGAAAGAAAGGAAAACTTCAAAATTCATTTTAGGAGGCCAGAATTACCCTGGTACAAAAAACAGATAAAGACAACACTAGAAAAGAAAATTATAGACCAATATCCCTGATGAACACAGGTGCAAAAATTCTCAACAAAATACAAGCAAATCCAATTCAACAATACATTAAAAAATTATACACCATGATCAAGCAGGATTTATTCCTGGGTTGCAAGGTGGTTCAATCAATGTGCTACAGCACATCAATAAGAGAGTATGTTCAATTTGATAGACACAGAAAAGGCACTTGAGAAAGTACAACATCATTCATGATAAAACCCTCAACAAAGTGAGTTTAGAGGGAGCAAACCTCAACCTAGTCAAGGTCATATATGAAAAACCCACAGCTAGAATCATCCTTATTGGTAAAAAACTGAGAGCTTTTCCTCTAAGTTCAGGAACAATACAAGGATGTCCACTCTCAGCACTTGTATTCAATATGGTACTGGAAGTCTTAGCCTCAGGAGACAGACAACAAAAAGACATAAAATGTATCCAAATCAGTAAGAAAGAAGTAAAATTTTCACTATTTGCAGATGACATGATACTATATATAGAAAACCCAAAAGACTCCACTAAAAAATCCTGCTGGAACTAATAAACAAATGCAATAAAGTCACGGGATATGAAGTTAATGTGCAGAAATCTGTTGCATTGCTATACACTAATAATGAAGCAGAAAGAGAAATTAAGAAAACAATCTCACTTACATTTATACCAAAAATAATAAGATACCTAAAAATATGGAGTACCTGGGCAGCTCAGACGTTAAGCATCTGCCTTCAGTTCAGGTCATGATCCCAGGGTCCTGGGATTGAACCCTGCATTGGGCTCTCTGCTCAGTGGGAAGCCTGCTTCTCCCTCGCTCTCTTCTTGTGTCCCCTCTCTCGCTGTATCTCTGTCAAAGAAATAAAATAAAATAAAATAAAATAAAATAAAATGAAAAGATGCCTAATAAACCTAACCAAAGAGGTGAAAGGCCTAGAAAATATAAAACACTGATGAAATAAAGAAGACATGTAAGAACTGGAAAGACATTCTCTGCTCATGGATTGAAAGAATAAATATTGTTAAAATGTCTATTCTACACAAAGCAATCTACAGATTTAATGCAATCCCAATGAAAATAACTACCAGCATTTTTCACAGAACTAGAACAAACAATTCTTAAATTCATATGGAACCAAAAAAACCACAAGTAGCCAAAGCAATTTTGAAAAAGACAAGGAAAGCTAGAGGCATCACAATTCCAGACTTCAAGTTATGTTACAGAACTGTAGTAATCAAAACAATATGGTACAAGCACAAAAATAGTTGTATAGATCAATGGGACAGAATAGAAAACCCAGAAACAAACCCACAATTATATGGGCAAGTAATGTTTGAAAAGTATGAAAGAATACTCAGTGGGACAAAGACAGTGTCTTCAAAAAATGGTGTTGGAAAAACTGGGAAGCCACATACAAAAGGATGAAACCAGACCACTTGCTTATATCATACACAAAAATAAGTGGAAAATGGATTAAAGACCTAGATGTGAGGCCTGAAATAATAAAAATCCTAGAAGATAACACAGGGAGTAACTTCTTTGACATCGAGCATAGAAGCTTCTTTCTGGATATGCCTCCTGAGACAAGGGAAACAGGAGCAATTAATAACTGTTGGGTCTACATCAAAATAAAAAGCTTCTCTGAAAAGCAAAGGAAGGAAACAATAAAACTAAAGGACAACCTATGGAATGGAAGATAATATTTGCAAATGACATATCTGATAAAGGCTTAGTATCCAAAATATATAAATAACTTATAAAACAAAATATTTAAAAAACTATGTAAGACATTATACTTGGCACCCCAAAAACAAATAATGCAATTAAAAATGGGCAGAAGACATGAATAGACATTTCTGCAAAGAAGATATACAGAGGGCCAACAGACACATGAAAAGGTGCTCATCATCACTCATTATCATGGAAATGCAAATCAAAACTACAATGAGGTCTTACCTCACATTCATCAGAACGGCTAAATCAAGAACACAAGAAATAAGAGGTGTTGGTGAGGAATTGGAGAAAAAGGAACACTCATGTACTGTGGAGGTTCTTCAAAAATTTAAAAATAGAACTACTCTATGATCCAGCAATCACACTACTGGGTATTTCTCAAAGAATACAAAAACACGAATTCAAAGGAATTTATGTACCCCTATGTTTAGTGCAGCATTATTTACAATAGCCAAATTATGGAAGCAGCCCAGCAGTGTCCATCGATTGATGAATGTGTAAAGAGGTGGTATATATATATATATACATATATATATATATACACACACACACACACACACGCATATATATACCCCCCCACATATATATATACATATACACACATATGTATATATGTATACACACACAGTGGAATACTATTCAGCCATAAAAAGTGAAATCTTGCCATTTGCAATTACACTGATGGACCTAGAGTGTATAGTGCTAAGCAAAATAAGGCAGAGAAAGACAAATACCCGATAATGTCATTTATATGTGGAATTTAAAAAATGAAACATATGAGCAGAGGGGGAAAAAAAGAGAGAGAGAAAGAAATCAAGAAACAGACTCTTAATTATAGAGACTGATGGTTACCAGAAGCAAGGTTTTGGGGGGAATGGGTGAAATAGGTGGTGGGGATTAAGGAGGGCACTTGTGATTATGAGCAGCAGGTGATGTATCTAATTGTTAAATCACTATATATTGCACACCTGATACTAATATAACACTCTATGTTACCTAACTGGAATAAAAATTAAAAAAAACTTGAAAACACTAAAACTAAATAAAATAAATAAGTAGTATATTAAAAAGGATTCTGAGAATATTAAAAGAAGACCTCATTCTCTTTTATAATGAGAAAGTAAAATCTACTAAAGAACATTGAGAAATGGTGGGAGAGATGGTAGGAGAACTGGGATGATCCAGTTTGAGGAGAAAATTTAAATTATGCACCCTGTGTACAGACAGCATTATCTGTCCTTGCCCTGTTGACTCAGCTGTTTGGAGTTCTGTCACAGATTCAGTTCCCTACTGTGATGGGATAAATTATTCTTTTTCTTGGCTATAGTCTACATCCCACTCACAATACAAGGCATCAAGTACAGGTAGAATGGGGCACTGGGAAAGGATGGTAGATCATTACACGTTCATCTCTATTTCTGGGTGAATAACTGAAGGCCAATGAGAGGGGGTGATAGTACCATCTTTGTAGGAGGTGGTAGACAATAAATGATAAATTTCTCACATTTTTCCCCAAAGCTTTAATTAGTACAGAGAGCTGTTGTTTTTGTGAGGGTTTTCTTCAGGCAAATTTACCTTTATGAAGAAAAATACATAATAATTTCTCAAGGAAGATTAGTAAAGTTTAACTTAATGCTCTTATAATTTTTATGTTGTATAACTTCTAAAATGCTTCTTCCTTTGGTAAAATTAACTCATTTAAATATTTATATCAGCACATAAACATGTAGCTCTGTTTTTGTGTACATTAAATAGGTCTTGAAGATATTAAAAAAATTTAGAGGTTAATCTCTTGCATCTGTATAAGGAGACAAAAGTTAAGTGCCTTACTTTTAAATATAACTGGCTGCATCCACCAATATCAGCTAAGATGCCTCAATGTTTCCATCCATGCAAAACTCTGTTCCTAATTCAGCCCTAGGAAAATGCTTCAAGGTAAAACTTGAAAAGTGTATCTTTTAGCAGAACTTTTCATAAAGTTTCTGAGTTTAAAAATTACTATCAGTATGGGCAATGTATTGGAATATTCATATGCTCAGTTTTTTCCTGTGTCTAATATTTGAACAAATAGGAAAAATTCATAGTGGACATAATCATAATAATGACGAATGTCACTGGGAAAAAATAATTTTTTAAAACAATTTCCTATCATCACTTAATACCAAGAAACTACATGCTTTAAGAAAAAACCTTTTTCTCGGGGCACCTGGGTGGCTCAGTGGGTTAAGCCTCTGCCTTCGGCTCAGGTCATGATCTCAGGGTCCTGGGATCAAGCCCCGCATCAGACTCTCTGCTCAGCAGGGAGCCTGCTTCCTCCTCTCTCTCTGCCTGCTTCTCTGCCTATTTGTGATCTCTGTCTATCAAGTAAATTAAAAAAAATAAAATTAAAAAAAACCTTTTTCTAAAAATAACATTTTTTATTTTTATTATTTTTATTTTTTAAAGATTTTATTTATTTATTTGACAGAGAGATCACAAGTAGACAGAGAGACAAGGAGAGAGAGAGAGAGAGACGCAGGCTCCCTGCTGAGCAGAGAGCCCTATGTGGGGCTCGATCCCAGGACCATGGGATCATGACTTGAGCCGAAGTCAGAGGCCTTAAACCACTGAGCCACCCAGGCACCCCAAAAATAACATTTTTAAAAAATTTTATTATTTTTGTTAACATATAATGTATTATTTGCTCCAGGAGTACAGGTCTGTGAATTGTCAGTTTTAAAAATAACATTTTTAAAGAAATATAAGTCAGTAAATTAATCCACAAGCTGAAAGCTAGGTGTCTTGTTGGACATATGTCATGCTTTGTATAAGAAAAAATGTTGCTTGCCAACTACCATTAAGACTGATTTTCTTATAAAGGGGTAAATAATTGTATAGAAATATGAACTTACAAAAATACATTTTTATAAAAACAATCTATTGAGTAGAAAGACTTGACTTTCTGATTTTGGAACAACCAATGATAAGGATTTTGTTTTCTTTCATTTTGTTTAAAGGATCATATAGTACTTACAAAGAATCATTTTGAAGCTAATAAGCAGAATGCTTTAGTTAAGGTGTCAGTATCCTTCACTATAGGGTGGGAAGAAATCAGGAAAAATAAATTTTTCATTAACCTATTTACCAGATAATTAAATTATACTCTCTATGGAGACCAGGAATTGCAACCTCAAATGTTTGCAGGAGCCAGGTAGATAATATGGATGATGAAATAGACTGTAGCATAGAGAAAATTCTTAAGCTGAAGATTCACACCCAGTCTAAAGGAAGTAGCAGTACTCTACTCAGTTCACATACTAATAAGAATCCCCAAATTTCTAGATCTTTTGATTTTCAAGAGAAACTTCATTGTAGATTTTTACAAAGTTTCCTAATCATTTAATGCTGGGAGTTAAAGAATTTTTAGAAGCATTGTGTTTGTCAAATAAAATATACCTGCTGACTAGATTTGTCTTGTGATCTACCAATTTATGACCATTCATTTTAACCCCAAATTGTGGTATTTTCTTTTTTTTAAAGATTTTATTTCTTTATTTGAGGGTGAGAGAGAGAATGACAGATTTTATTTATTTATTTGTCAGATAGAGAGAGAGCACAGGAGCAAGCACAGGCAAACAGAGTGGCAGGCAGAGGCAGAGGGAGAAGCAGGCTCCCTACTGAGCAAGGAGCCCGATGTGGGACTCGATCCCAGGATGCTGGGATCATGACCTGAGCCGAAGGCAGCCGCTTAACCAACTGAGCCACCCAGGCGTCCCCCAAATTGTGGTATTTTCATCTGTATTTCTCTGCTATGAGATACATTGAATGGCAGATGCACAAAGAAACACATTATAAAAAAATAAGGAAAAACTTACAATTGTTTAGTTTTTGAGTACTTATTAGGAAAACTAGTATATATATTTTGGTCAAAGGCTTCACCATAACCAATACACATACCCACTGACATGTGAACTTATTTACACTTACTGGGTGAGTTAGGAATGTTAATTTTACTGACCTAACACCACTGACTCACTGAAGAAAAGAAAGCTGGCCTCTTGCTCTTTCTCTCATCACACACACACACACACACACACACACACAGGCACTGTGAAACAGAATATTCATTGGTAGAACTCACCATGTAATTATAAATCTGAAAGGTCAGGGTCCACATGTCTACAAATAAAACTCTTAGACATCTAATATAACCCATGTGTAATTATTAAATGATAAGAACTTCCAGAAATTATTAAGGGACATTTGGAAGTGATCTTGCCTCAACAATTTTAATCTTCATTTAACTTCTAACATGCTAGCACAGTATAGATTATTACTGTGTTATACAGTAATAATCTATACTGTAGATTATTAAACTATTATTAGTTTATTATTAGATTATTAAACTATTAAATTATTAATCTAATGATCCATTATTAGATTATCAAATTAAACTATTAGATTAATAATCTATACTGTAGATTATTAAACTATTATTAGTTTATTATTAGATTATTAAACTATGTATAGTTTAGAATTATCATCTCTGGTGCTTATTAAATTTGTTATAGGTTGTATGTTTTTAATGTAAGCATTTTACTTATTTCAAATAATAAATTATTAAATAACCCAATGGGTGTTTATTAAATTAACACAGGCTGTGTCTTATTTTCAAAGACCCATGCTTTAAATCTTTTGGAATGACTTGACAATGCATTTTGCACATTTAGTTACTTTTGAACATAACATTATCTCTAATTTATGCCTTTTTTTTTTTTTTTTTGCCTTTGACTCTGTTTAAACTTTCGATCACTTGTTTCTGCAAGCCTTTGTCACCAATAGTCTTTTCATCACACAGCACTGAGGCTGGGTCTTGAGCAAATAAATCACTATTACTTCTAGGTTATTCTTTGGAGTTATAAGATAAATGTTTTCTAATATGATACTTTTCTAAAAGAAGGAAACTTGGTCATGGTATCTAAGAATGTATAAATATCAATAAGTACCCTTAATCATTAAAAATGATAAAATTTTGGGACGTCTGAGTAGCTCAGTCAGTTAACCATCTGCCTTCATCTCAGGTCATGATCCAGGGTCCTGGGATCGAGTCCTGAATCAGACTCCCTGCTCACTGGGAACCCCGCTTCTCCCTCTGCCTCTGTCCCTCCCTCTGCTAATACTCTCTTTCTCTCTCAAATAAATAAATACATAAAATATTTTAAAAAATAATAAAAATTTTAAATTTCCAAATAATCTTTCTTGCAGGGAAAAGAAGAAAGCACTTACAAAAATTCTTATTACTGGAATCAAAACTAATCATAGATTCATCTAAGCAATTTTACTATAAGGCATATACCTATAAACATATTATGTAATGTCTCTTGTCTGAATAGTTAAGGCAGGTCACATATCACAATCAAAACAAAGATAAACACATGTGGTAACCTAGAAACATTATTAAAAATTTCACTATCTTACATAATCAAAGCATCATTTAAGTTGGTGAGCCAAAATGATTGCATATAGTTCAGTCTAGTAATTGATAAATTCAGAAGAAATTTCATTGTCATGGCAAGATTTTTTTTAGTCCCTGTGTCTACTTGGAGTTTTAGATTGATTATTAGATCAGGTTAGACTATTATAGTAGAGTTTTCAAATTGATGTCCGAAGATACTCCGTATCTTATCCAGAATGATGATGCAAAGTAAGCTATCTGTAATTATAATTGAGAGAGACAGCCCAAAGTTGGAATGTTTTCTTTAATCTTCAAAGATATGCATATTATAGAACCATGGGCCATTGCATCTGCAAATTGCTGGTGAAAGTAAATCATGTCACCAAAGCAAAAGATTCCAATAAAATAAAATTTTATCTACCAAGCTAAAAAGTTCTGGTTGATTGCTCTATAAGTTCCAAGGAAAATTATTCTACACAATGGTCCTAAGACAAGCCACTTTTGATCCTTTACATGTGGTTATGTGATTAGCAGAGAGTTGGAATATCTATTGATCCAGTCTTGTCTTTAAGGTTATAAATACTCAATGATTTGGTCTATTTCTATAGACACTATGTTAGGTACTGAGGATTCAAAGATGAATTCTCATGCTTGAGAAATTCAGTGTCTAGTCAGGGTGACAGACACATAAACCCATAACCACAACATGATATTATAAATATTAAGTTGGAAGCAGGCACAGAATGCTATGGGAACACAGAGAAAATATGGACTATGGTTTTCAGAAATGTGTATCTCAAGGTAAGGAATCCAGCACAGGGGCAATTGAAATACTTTTCACAAAAGATGGGCCTGAATTAGGGCAACAGTTTTTGGGCTGGAGGAAGGGGATAGAGTTAGGCAATAAATAGGAAATATAAGAGGCAGGATTTAATGATTGATTAGACAGGAGGATAAATAGAAGTATAGATTAGATAGATAGATAGATAGATAGAAAGAAAGAAAGAGATAGAGAAGGATTATGGATAGATTTCTGAGTTAGATGAAGGTGTTATTAATTGAGACTGGTAATATAGGTGAAGAGCCAGATCTGAAGGAAAATATAGTACTGTTTGGGACAAGGAGAGGTAGGAGATAAAGTAGAAAGTTAAAATTGGGGTACCTGTGGCACATCTTCATAGATAATATCCAACATACAGTTTAATATAAGAAACTGAAACACGCTTAAAGGTAAAGTGCCAGTACTGAAGGAGATATTTAAGCTCTAGTTGAGTAAGAGGATAATAAATGGGGCCCCATGGTTGTGATATTCAGAACCTTATTATCATCCTGATCTTTATGCATCTAACATCTTAAATACTCTTACATCCTATATCACTGAGTACTACCATCTTCTTGGCTTCACCAAAGCCACCCATGATCTCATTTGAAGGAAGTATTTGAGAGCCTAATATCAAACCAGTCTTCAGACTGGTCTCATTTTAATTTTAACCACAGTCTTGTCCTTCCTCTTAGTTTTAGTAGCAGTTCCTGATCATGCTGGTTCATGATTGAGTCCCACTTCTGTGGTTACCCCAATCTGTACTTGCAGTCCACCAGCATTGCTTTACCCCATCAGGGCTCCCAGACACTGGAGTCTTGTCTAGACCTCATGGTTGTGTCCCTGCTGCAAGACCAGTTTGATTCAAGGTGACCCACTCATGCCTGGCCTGCTGCCTCAGTGTGGACATTTGTTGTGTATGGATCCCAACACTCACAGGTGTTCTAAGAAATAATCTTAGCCAGATTTCCCTTTGGTGAATCCCCTCCACCTCTGCTAGCACAGGTAGTCACTGTGAAGCTGACCTGTGCTCTTCTTTTTTTTTTAATTTTTAAAAATTAAAATATAATGTATTTGCCGCAGGGGTACAGGTCTCTGAATTGTCAGGCTTACACACCTCACAGCACTCACCATACCACATACCCTCCCCAATGTCCACAACCCAACCACCCTCTTCATACCTCTCCCCACTGGCAACCCTCAGTTTGTTCTGTGAGATCAAGAGTCTCTTATGGTTTGTCTCCCTCCTGATCCTATTTGTTTCCTTTATTCCTTTCCTTCACCCAAAACCTCTCACGTTCCCTGTCAACTTCCTCATATCAGAAAGATCATATGATAATTGTCTCTCTGATTGACTTACTTTGGTAAGCATAATACCCTCTAGTTCCATCCACGTCATCACAAAGGGCAAGATTTCATTTCTTTTGATGGCTGCATAGTATTCCATTGTATATATATACCACCTCTTCTTTGTCCATTCATCTGTTGATGGACATTTAGGTTCTTTCCCTAGTTTGGCTATTGTGGATATTCCTGCTATAAACATCCGGATCCCTTATGGATCACTACGTTTGTATCTTTAGGGTAAATACCCAGTAGTGCAATTGCTGGGTCATAAGGTAGCTCTATTTTCAACTTTTTGAGGAACCTCCATGCTGTTTTCCAGAGTGGCTGCACCAGCTTTCATTCCCACCAACAGTGTAGGAGGGTTCCCCTTTCTCCACATCCTCGCCAGCATCTGTCATTTCCTGACTTGTTCATTTTAGCCATTCTGACTGGTGTGAGGTGGTATCTCATTGTGGTTTTGATTTGTATTTCCCAGATGCCCAGTGATGTGGAGCACTTTTTCATGTGTCTGTTGGCCATCTGGATGTCTTCTTTGCAGAAATGTCTGTTCATGTCCTCTGCCCATTTCTTGATTGGGTTATTTATTCTTTGGGTGTTGAGTTTCATAAGTTCTTTATAGATTTTGGATACTAGCCCTTTATCTGATATGTCATTTGTACATATCTTCTCCCATTCTGTCAGTTGTCTTTTGGTTTTGTTGACTGTTTCCTTTGCTGTGCAAAAGCTTTTGATCTTGATAAAGTCCCAATAGTTCATTTTTGCCCTTGTTTCCTTTGCCTCGGGTGATGTTCCTAGGAAGAATTTGCTGTGGCTGAGGTTGAAGAGGTTGCTGTCTGTGTTCTCCTCAAGGACTTTGATGGATTCCTTTCTCACACTGAGGTCCTTCATCCATTTTGAGTCTATTTTTGTGTGTGGTGTAAGGAGATGGTCCAGTTTCATTCTCTACATGTGGCTGTCCAAATTTCCCAACACCATTTGTTGAAGAGACTGTCTTTTTTCCATTGGACATTCTTTCCTGCTTTGTCAAAGATTAGTTGACCATAGAGTTGAGGGTCTATTTCTGGGCTCTCTATTCTGTTCCATTGATCTATGTGTCTGTTTTTGTGCCAGTACCAGATTGTCTCGATAATGACAGCTTTGTAATAGAGCTTGAAGTCCAGAATTGTGATGCCACCAACTTTGGCTTTCTTTTTCAACATTTCTCTGGATATTTGAGTCTTTTCTGGTTCCATATAAATTTTAGGATTATTTGTTCCATTTCTTCGAAAAAATTGATGGTATTTTGATAGGGATTGCATTAAATATGTAGATTGCTTTAGGTAGCATAGACATTTTCACAATATTTGTTCTTCCAATCCATGAGCATGGAGCATTTTTCCTTTTTTTTTTTGGGTCTTCCTCAATTTCTTTCATGAGTACTTTATAGTTTTCTGAATACAGATTCTTTGCCTCTTTGGTTAGGTTTATTCCTAGGTATCTTATGGTTTTGGGTGGAATTGTAAATGGGATTGACTCCTTAATTTCTCTTTCTTTTGTCTTGCTGTTGGTGTATAGAAATGAAACTGATTTCTGTGCATTGATTTTATAGCCTGACACTTTACTGAATTCCTGAACAAGTTCTAGCAGACTTGGAGTGGGGTCTTTTGGGTTTTCCAGATAAAGTATCATATCATCTGCAAAGAGCGAGATTTTGACTTCTTTGCCAATTTGGATGCCTTTTATTTCTTCTTCTTGTCAGATGGCTGAGGCTAGGACTTCCAGTACTATGTTGAATAGCAGTGATGATAATGGTCATCCCTGCCCTGTTCCTGACCTTAGGGGGAAAGCTTAGTTTTTCCCCACTGAGAATGATATTTGCTGTGGCTTTTTCAAAGATGGCTTTGATTATATTGAGGTATGTACCCTCTATTCCTACACTCTGAGGAGTTTTGATCAAGAAAAGATGCCATACTTTGTCAAATGTGTCACATGGTTCTTGTTCTTTCTTTTATTAATGTATTGTATCACATTGATTGATTTATGGATATTGAACCCACCTTGCAGCCCAGGAATAAATCTCACCTGGTCGTGGTGAATAATCCTTTTAATGTACTGTTGGATCCTATTGGCTAGTATTTTGGTGAGAATTTTCACATCTGTGTTCATTAAGGATATTGGTCTGTAATTCTCCTTTTTGGTGGGGTCTTTGTCTGACTTTGGGGTCAAGGTAATGCTGGCCTCATAAAATGAGTTTGGAAGTTTTCCTTCCACTTCTATTTTTTCAAACAGTTTTAGGAGAACAGGTATTAATTCTTCTTTAAATGTTTGGTAGAATTCCCCTGGGAAGCTGTCTGGCCTTGGGCTTTTGTTTGTTTGGAGATTTTGATGACTGCTTCAGTCTCCTTACTGGTTATGGGTCTGTTCAGGTTTTCTATTTCTCCCTGGTTCAGTTTTGGTAGTTTAGAGTCTCTAGGAATGCATCCATTTCTTTGAGATTGTCAAGTTTGCTGACGTATTGTTGCTCAAAATTTGTTGTTATAATTGTTTGTATTTCTTTGGTGTTAGTTGTAATCTCTCTTTCACCCATGATTTTATTTATGTGGGTCCTTTCTTGTTTCATTTTGATAAGTCTGGTCAGGGTTTCATCAATCTTGTTAATTCTTTCAAAAAACCAGCTCCTAGTTTTGTTGATTTGTTCTACTGCTCTTTTGGTTTCTATTTCATTGATTTCTGCTCTGATCTTTATGATTTCTCTTCTCCTCCTGAGTTTAGGCTTCCTTTGCTGTTCTTTCTCCAGCTCCCTCAGGTGTAGGGTTAGGTTGTGTTCTTCAGACCTTTCTTGTTTCTTGAAACAAAAGAAAGGCCAGTATTGCTATGTACTTTCCTCTGAGGACCACCTTTGCTGTGTCCCACAGATTTTGAACAGTTGTGTTTTCATTTTTATTTGTTTCCATGAATTTTTTCGGTTCTTTTCTAATTTCCTGGTTGACCCATTCATTCTTTAGTAGGATGTTCTTTAGCTTTCATGTATTTGAGTTCTTTCCAACTTTCCTCTTGTGATTGAGTTCTAGCTTCATAGTATTGTGGTCTGAAAATATGCAGGGAATGATCCAAATCTTTTGGTACCAGCTGAAAGTTGATTTGTAACCCAGGATGTGATCTATTCTGGATACTGTTCCATGTTCAGTAGAGATGAATGTGTATTCTGTTGCTTTGGGATGGAATGTTCTGAATATATTTTTGATGTCCATCTGGTCCAGTGTGTCTTTAAGGCCTTTATTTCCTTGTTGATCTTTGGCTTGGATTATCTGTCCTTTTCAGTAGGGGGATGTTAAAGTCCCCTAGTATTATTGTATTATTGTTGATGTGTTTCTTTGATTTTGTTATTAATTGGTTTATATAATTGGCTATTCCCATGTTAGAGGCATAGATTTTTAAAATTGTTAGATCTTCTTGTTGGGCAGATCCTTTGACTATGATATAGTATCCTTTCTCATTTCTAATTATAATCTTTGGCTTAAAATCTAATTTATTTGATATAAGGATTGTCACCTCAGCTTTCTTTGGATGTCCATTATCATGGTAAATTGTTTTCCACCCCCTTACTTTAAATCTGGAGGTGTCTTTGGGTCTAAAATATATTTCTTGTAGATAGCATATTGATGGGTTTTGTTATATTTATCCATTCTGATACCCTGTGTCTTTTTGGGGGGCATTTAGTCCTATTACATTTGGGGTAACTATTGAAAGATATGAACTTAGTGCCACTATATTGTCTGTAATGTGACTGTTTCTCTATATTGTCCCCGTTCCTTTCTGGTCTACTACTTTTAGGCCCTCTCTTTGCTTAGAGGATCCCTTTCAATATTTCCTGTGGGATGGTTTGGTGTTTGCAAATTCTTTTAATTTTTGTTTGTCCATGGAAGCTTTTTATCTCTCCTTCTATTTTCATTGATAGCCTAGCTGGATATAGTATTCTTGGCTGCATGTTTTTCTCGTTTAGTGCTCTGAATATATCATGCCCATTTTTCCTGGCCTACCAGGTCTCTGTGGATAAGTCTGCTGCTACTCTAATATTTTTACCATTGTATGTTGCAGACTTCTTGTCTGTAGCTGTTTTCAGGATTTTCTCTTTGTCAATAAGACTTGTAGGTTTTACTATTAGATGACAAGGTGTAGAACTATTTTTATTTATTTTGAGGGGGATTCTCTGTTTCTCCTGGATTTTGATGCTTGTTTCCTTTGCCATATTAGGAAAATCTCTACTGTAATTCATTCCAATATACCTTCTGCCCCCCTCTCTCTTTCTTCTTCTGGAGTTCCAATTATTCTAATATTGTTTTATCTTATGTTATCACTTATCTCTCAAATTCTCCCCTCATGGTCCAGTAGTTGTTTGTCTCTCTTTTGCTCAGCTTATTTATTCTCCATCATTTGGTCTTCTATACCACTAATTATCTCTTCTGCATCATTTATCCTAGCAATAAGAGCCTCCATTTTTGATTACACCTCATTAATAGCTTTTTAAATTTCAACTTGGTTAGATTTTAGTTCTTTTATTTCTCCAGAAAGGGATTTTATTTCTCCAGACAGGGTTTATCTAATATCTTTCATGCCTTTCTTTTTCAAGCCCAACTAGCACATTGTGAATCGTCATTCTGAACTCTAGATCTGACATATTACCAATGTCCATATTGATTAGGTCCCTAGCCTTTGGTACTGCCTCTTGTTCTCTTTTATGTGGTGAGTTTTTCCAGCTTTCATTTTATCCAGATAAGAATATATGAATGAGAAAATAAAATACTAAGTGGGTGGCAAAGACCCAAGAAAAATGTACAATAACCAAATCAGAAGAGACCTTAAATCAGGGGGAGAAGAAAGGAGGTAAACAGAAATTTAAAAAATTTTTAAAGTATATATATATATTCATATATATAATATGCACATTATATATAATTATATGTATGTTAACTAATATATATATGTATACACACACACACACACACACACACACACACACATACTGCTATATACATATATTAGACTGGTGACTAGAACAGAGCCACCCACTTGATTTTGGGTGTATTTTGGTCTCTGAGAAGAAACTACCCCCAAATTTTTAAGGAAAGAAGAACTTATACATATACAAAATATAAGGGTGTGTGTGTATATATATATACACACACACAAAACTTTGTGTATATATATATATATATATATATATACACACAGAAAAATAAGGGTAAACACGATAAAGAGATGGAATATGACTGTAAAGGTGAAAATTAAAAAGGAATTCTAAAAAAGGAATTGATAAGATAAGTTGTTTGGAAAAAGAAAGTGGAGAAAATTCTCTCTAGCCCTGTGCTAGATTTAGTGTATATTTTGATCTATTAGAAGAAATTGTATCCCAAAATTTTTTTGAAGAGAAAACCCAATATGTGTACAAAAAACAAAGTTAGATACAATGAAGGATCAAATATGACTATAATAATGAAGGTTTAAAAAGTTTTTTTTAAGAAAGGTCAAGATAAACTAGTTAAAAAATGTTAAAAGAGGAAAGTGGAAAAGTTAAATAAATTAGTGTAAGAAGAAATAAAATTAAAAAAACTTAATTAACTTTGCAAGAATAAAGAACCATGGGGAGAAAGCCATGAAGTACATGCTTTGCTTTCCCCTCCTCTAGAATTCCTCTGTTCTCCTTGATCAGTGAGCTTGGTTTTCATGGATGTTCTTGCTGATCTTCTGGGGGAGGGGCCTGTGGTAGTGATTCACAAATGTCTTTTCCTGAGGTGGAATTGCACAGCCCTTGCCGGGGGCCAGGCTAAGTAATCTGCTTGGGTTTGCTCTTGGGAGCTTTTGTTCCCTAAACACTTTCTGTAGAGCTCTGGAGGATGGACATGAAAGTGCCAGCCTCCCAATCTCTAGTCTGGAGGAGCCAAGAGCTCAGGGCCCCACTCCTCAGTATGCCCTTGGAGAAAAGCACTCAATCATTCTCATCTCCCTGGTCTCCAGCTGTGTTTTGAGCTCATCCGGCCTGTGACTGAGCATTTCTGTCTCTGGCACACAGCCTGATTTGGAGTCTCCAAACCCAGCAGATTCCTGCAGTGCTGCTCTTCTGGCGGAGGAAGGTGGGTGTCCTCAGATCGGCCACTTGTTGGGTCTCTGTGCAAAGAACAGTGGTCAGACTGTGCTACAGATCACAGTTTAAGGTAACCCCAAGCTGAGAGCTCACTCCTCAACTCCATCTCTGTAGTCGGCCTCCCTGCTCTGATATCTGTGAGCTCTGCTACACTAAGACACCCTTGATCCTTCTGTGACCCCGTTGGACCTGAGACCACACTGTCCCCGCAAGGGCTCCACCTTCATTTAGCTTCTGGAGCAATGTCCCTCAGTGGAGCAGATTTTTAAAAGCTTGGATTTTGTGCTCTGTTGCTCCACTGCTTGCTGATAGCTGGCCCCTCCCACCATGGTCTATCTTCCCGTCATTTCAGATTTACTACTCCACATGTCCTACCTTTTAGAAAGCTGTCGATTTTCTCATTCTAGAATTGCTGCTCTTCTTCTCTTCGATCTCCTGTTGGGTTTGTAGGTGTTTGGAATGGTTTGATAACTATCTAGCTGAACTTCTGAGATCTGATGTCATCTCAATCTGCTACTCCTCTGCCATCTTAACTCTAAGCCTGACCTATGCTCTTCTTAAAGAGGCTTCAGACATTTAGCACCTTGCATTTCCTTAACTCCAGTGATTGATTCAAAAGCAGTGTGTATTCCAAGCAGAGGTGATACTGTAAGCTCCCTTCCCACCCCCATTCACATATGTGAAAGTCTTCTCCTTTCTCCTGCTGGACGAGAATAAGAAAGCATGTAGCCTGCTTGTAGTCTGAGAATGGAAAGAAAAGAGAGACTGCGCATCCTGAAGATCATATTTGGGCTTTGCATTTAGCTGCTTCTGAAGTCAAATCTAAACCTGGGCTCTTTAGGTTTGTTATTTTTGTGTTTAAGAGAATTTGGGTTGGGCTTTTTACCTTTAACTGAAGAAAAACCTTAATTTATTCATAATTGATTCACTGAACACCTAATCATTGGGGATGCACAACATGTCAGGAGTTAGGGAGGCACTGTGGGTATGTGGATATGGAAGAGATTAATCAGAAACAGTCTCTGCCACCATGAAGCTTAGAGTTGACTGGAAGACCACTGGTAGTTTTCCCTGACATTGATTTTGTGCATGCCTGGACTTCTTCCAGGACTTCCATTGACAGATTTTGGGCTTTGTTTGTGAGGTTTCACAGAGTTCCACCAGTTGTATGCAAATAATTCAGGGTCTTGTCTGGAGAACTTCATAGTTATGGGCCATCAGGTATATGGGCCACCCTACCCTCGTAGGTCTTTCTAGACTCTGGGTCTCAATTATTACCTTTCTGACCTAGAACACTGCTATCCTAAATTCAATATGTTATTTCTCATGTTTTACTTTATTTGCTGGTGAAAACCAGCAAATAAAGTATCTTAAAAAATAAGAATTGAACAACTTTAATGAGTCAGACAGTCAGAAGGAAGGGGGGACCTCTTAGGAATAAGGAAAAATAGGTGCATATTCATTTATCATAAACATATTGTTTCATAGAAGCCTTTCAGAGTCACTTCATGTGGTAAGTAAATAACAATGATCGGAAATTAAAATGGACTGAGCACATAATTGTCCCCTTTCCTTCCTTCACTCTCTCCCTGTCTCTTCTCTCCTTTCTTCACTCTCTCCTTTCCTCTTTTCTAATTATATTTATTAAACCAATTCTTGGTACTGTTTTGGAGATTGAAGTCCAGCTTTAGACTTACAAATCCTTGTCATTATGAAACTTGTATTCTAATGTGGAGGCATTGAATTCAAAGCTCTTATATGTCATTCCATTTGAACTATGCAAGGATTCATTTTTACCAATAAGGGAATGGAGAACAAGAGTTATGAGGATGTAATTTGTTAAGGATCAGAGTAAGGGCAGATCCAAGATTCTTAGCCATGTTTGTAGCAGAAGAAATCACGCTAAGCCCTAAGGGCTGTGAGGAAAACTAGAGCAAGGTATATGGGATACAGAGTGATGGGACTAGGAAAGTCGGAATTCCAGAAGTAGAGCAGGGATCTGAATTAAGCCAGGCAGAAACCTAAGGACAAGCTTTGCAGGCAGAGAGAACTGCATATGCAGCCCGAGCATTCTGGAAGTGTTGGAGTCCTGAAAGGAGGGCGGTACAAGGAGGAGGAGGGTTTTAGGTGAAGGGGTTGCAGGCAGACAGGACTGATGATGAAGCATCTAATGGACCACAGTAAGGCCTCTGGATTTAGGTGACACTTGTCACTCTGATCTGGTTCTAAAATGCCAGGTTTTTCTGTTCAAGGTTCAGAGGGTTGAGAAAGAATGAATCAGAGATAGGACTTTGAAAGCTCAGGGATTGGGTAAAACAGATGAGATAACAATGCTCAGGCTTGGGCCAAACTTAAATCCCACAGTGTCACCACACCCTGCTTAGATTTCATTTCTCTCTTTGAAATGGAGTCTGAGCAGAATGGGAGTGGAGGGTCAAACTGCCTCTCTGTAAGAATGCTATTCTGATCTCTTTCCACTCTGTGCCTGGGCAGAGAAAAAGGAAGATCAGCATAAGTGGGTGTGAGATCAGAGAATTATGCAGCTGAGACTCTGTTTAAAAGGAATTCGAGTGTTCACCCCCACTCCAAAATATCAGTGGGAATTTCTGCCCAGCTTTCTGTGAAGACTGACACTGCAGTGTTATACTGACATGCTCTCCATTTTCTCAGGAAGTGCATTTGCATAAGTCTGTACTACTCAAATATCTAAAATAAGCCAAACAGAAGACCCTATATAATATGATCTCTAAACTTGTTCCTGCAGTTTAATATAGATCTCTCTGAAAGGATTGGACAATTTACAGTGCTTACAAAAATCTTCACTATTTGCTTTAAGCTTTAGGACTAAGAATGATTTTCCTTCTACATTTTCTTTGTTGAATGCAATTCATTCTATGGTGGAAAATAGAAGTTTTTTTAAAATAAGGAAGGCATCGGGACGCCTGGGTGGCTCAGTTGGTTAAGCGGCTGCCTTCGGCTCAGGTCATGATCCCAGAGTCCTGGGATCGAGTCCCACATTGGGCTCCTTGCTCGGCAGGGAACCTGCTTCTCCCTCTGCCTCTCTGTCTGCCTGTGCTCACTCTCTCTCTCTCTAACAAATAAATAAATAGCAAATCTTAAAAAAAAAAAAAAAAAGAAAGCCTCCACTTTGGGAAAAAAAAATAAAAAAAAATAAGGAAGGCATCATAAATATTCTGTGAAAAACATTTCATATTAGAATTGGGTGAAAGTGAATGACAACACTGAGATTGGGGGTTGGCAGAACACAAGAATTAAATAGAATGGAATAAAATAGACAAGAATTCTGAGCCTAGATGTTCTTTAAATCACCCCTGACTTTTTTTCTTTTTTAACATGAGAGAATTGTTTGGAGTGGTTAAGCTTAAGTTTGAAGTTTGCTCTCCAAACTTAAAGTAACCTGTTCTTTCTGTTCTAACTTAGTGACACGTGACTTTGCCAAAGATGGTCATTTAATTATGACTGTATTTTTGTAAATGTCAATGAATATTATGGTGGAGAGTGCTTCTGATGGGGTTGGTGATAGCATTTTGGAGGGACTTTGCCAGCTATTTCTCTTATATATCTCTATCTCCATATTTATATCCATATCTAGGCCTATGTCTGTACCTATTTTTTAAACTGTAAGCCGCAGAAAGAAATGTATTTTATACTGGGGCTCAGCACACACACACATGTGCACACATAACTAAAAGTATTTTTTTCTTTTTGCTTATCTTCTCTATGCTTCAGGTTTTTAAAAATTCTTATCTATATAATTTAAAACTCTAGTGCCAACCCATTGAAATGATTTTATAACCCATGTATGGATCTCACTCACAATTAGAAAAGAAGACAGGATTTTGAAAAAAAATACCACTGACTAGTGATAAAACTCATAATAGCTATACAAGGAAGCTGGGATTATTTGGGAATCATATTCCCAGGCACGTTGGTGGCTGGTATCATTGAATCAACCCATTTCTACTCCTCAGCTAGATAGGCAATGACCCTGTGTTCCATTTTTTATCTCCTTATCTTCTTATTCTTGGTGTCATTAATTAGCTGGATTGACCTTACAGTACCTGAAGGAATAGTCACACAAGTTCTTGAAGCACTTGCTGTATACCATGAGCTCTAAGTATCTTCTTATAGCTATATAACTCTAGGTTTCAATAGCTGAAGAGAAGGAAATCAAGAGAGAGCAAAGTTCAATACTTCATTCACATGTGAGTTTCAGTCATCAGTCCAAAGTTCTCCTACAACTTGCCACAAACTGTAAAGGCTTTAATCCTTCCAACACATAAAGTCATAGGAATCCCACAGAAGTTAATGGTTTTGGGTCGATTTATAGTCTAAATCTTTCAGATTATGTACCATAGTTTTCCTACTCTTTATTCATTCGACAGCATCTCTATGTTGAAACTCACAGTAGGGAACACCTCTTGTTTTGCTAGCTCAGTATCTATGAATCTCCCTCTGGTAAAACAGTAACTCATGTTTCCTCTTGGGTACCATCTACCCTGTCCCCTCTCAGTTCTTACAGTGTAAGTCTTGAGGTCAGGGACTAATTACCAGCCCTGTTTGTTGTATTTTCTTGTACTTTCCTCCCTAATGCTGGTTGCACTTGAACCTCAAAGCATATGCAACCTCACCCTAACCTTCAGGACCAATACCGAGGACACATAACAGTAATCTAAAGAATTCTGCAAGGCAATGTTGTGTTTTCTTTTTCTTTTCCATTTTTTCCATATTGGTTTCTGACATTGTGCCTCAGTTCTAATAGTGGCCCACCCACCTTAAAATCTGGGGCCCAAGTCATCATATATAATTTGTCCTTGAATGTCTGACACGTTGCCTCACTCTTGCTTGGTCCTGGAGACTTTGTCTGTAACCGCATCAGTTATGTCTACTGCTAACTTGACTTAACTGGCTCCCTTAATTTTCCCTTAAGCTCCTGGAGGACTGGTCTGTACTCATTAGGCATGTCATGGTTAGGAGGGTTCCTACTTCCTTGTAAAGGTCACCTGCTGGACTACCTGCCCAGGTTACCTCCTACTGTTTGTTACCGTGTTTCAGATTCCAGTTTTGTCTTCTCACTGGGCTTTCTCTCAGAAGTTGTTTAGAATTTCTGCTCCACTCCCATGGATGAGCCTCTTGTCAGAACTGAGCCTCTTATTTCCCTGCTGTTAACTTGACCTTATCTGGTGCAATCTGAAGATATATGAAACTAACTTTTTGTAATAATTCCCTGTGTCCAACATAGTATCTTCTTTGGGACATTGTTGAAAAACATGTCCATTTGAAAATTATTATCACCAATCACAGTTGTCATTTTGTTTAGGGTGTCAGACTCACAAAAGGAACACTTGTACCTTGGTAACTGTTCTATGTGAGAAAAACTTGGGAAGAATGAGTCTATTTCAAGATTTATTATGAAATAAAATGTCAAAAGTCAGGTTCAGAAGGATGTTTATATAACTGCAACATTCAAACTGTTTCAGTTTGGTACTACAACTTTTAAGTATGTTCAATGTTACCTCAAATAGTTTAAAAATATCTTTATTATGATAAATTAAAACATTATGATATTATTATTATATTAAACTGTTTCATGACACAACACAATAGCACAATGTTTATATGCCAGAAGTAAAAGAAAGAAGGAAAGAAAGAAAGGAAGGAAGGAAGGAAGGAAGGAAGGAAGGAAGAAAGAAAGGAAAGGGGAGAGAAAGAGAGAGAGAAAAAAGAAAAAGCCAGGTTCCACTGTAGTCCCCTGCTGATACTAACCCAGAGGTCCTGAAATCTATTATGTTCATTCAAAAAACTTATTTTGAAGAAACTAGAAGCTCAGTGTAATAATAATAATAATAATAATTTATTATATATTATAATAGAATATTATAATATATACGTATATATTATATATAAATAATAATTATATTACTATAATTATTAATATTAATTATTAATGATAACATTAATATTAATTATTGCTATTATTATGTTTCAATTTTCAGTTGGTAAAAAAACAACACCCTGTTAATAGAGAATAGAATGCTCCTCTTCTTAAGGAAATGCATTCCATTTGGAACATGACTAAAAGTACATTCTGTTGGTAAGTTAAATGTCAGTTAAAACATGCTAGTTACATTTCCCTGAAAATGCTCCTGGGATTGAAAATTTCTCTTTGTGGGTTTTTGTGGTATGGATATTCAATGATTTTAAAATACAAGTGAATCATTTATTTGACCCTTCTTACAGATAAGCTTATCAACCTTGCATGGGGAGATGTTTTCACCTGTGTTTGAATCTGAGAGTAGCAGAATGAAAGATTCAGCCAGGAAGGCATAAGTGCAGGAAAAAAAAATTGTGTAGCAAGAGAGAATGCCAGACAAAATACCGCTGTAATTGTTTTAAATGCAGCATCATGGGCTATTTGCATTTTTACCAATTCTGCTTAAGCACCAGAATATTAAAACTAGCTTTCAAGGAGCTCCCTGTCTCAGCACAAAGGCAGATAAGCAAACAAATAATTGGAATATAATTTAATGGTGGAGCAGGGGAATGAGAGACAAACTATCTGGATAAGTGAACCATGAAGTCTTCACACTGTAAGTGATGTTTAAAGAGTGTAAGTGAGCCATGAAGGCTTCACAAATGGGGATAAGTAGGTTTCAAATGGGGATAAGAACTTGCTGGATGGAGAGGAAAAGGCAGGCATTACAGACAGAGAATAGTTGGAGCAAAGGCATGAAGCTGTGAAAGTGCAAGGCATGCTGAGGGAATACATGAATGGCCGGCCTAGTGTGGCTCTAGGATAATATGTATTGGGAAAGCGTTGTTGGCATGAAGTGATGAGAAAGGATATTGGGACCAAGTGATGGAGAATTTTATGTCAGTCAGAGGATTTTGGACCTGATTTTAGCAGAGTTTTGGGTTTTTCAATTTTAATAAAAATTTAACATGACAGGGCAACTGGGTTTGGGCTTAGGTCATGATCTCAGGGTGGTGAGATGGAGTCCTGGTTTGGGCTTGGGCACCACACCGAGTATAGAGCCTGCTTAAGATTCTCTTGCTCCCTCTCCCACTAAAGCTCTCCCACCCCTGCTCATGCTCTCTCCCTCAAAAAAAAAAAAATTAATATGACAAATGTTCATAACTTGAATTTTTACATCTTGGTGTAACAAGCCATTTGGAGAGGGGACATGCAGAGATAATTGATTTCTCTGCTGAACACAGCCATTATTTCTATTGTCTCCAAGGTTGCTAACATGATGATACTGTTTCCTTGTATTACCATCATTCCAAAGCTGTTCAGTAACCCCAAGTTGTGATTACCACATATTCATCTGTCACAAGACCCAAAAAGAGATCAAATCCCCTCACTATTCCTTGGACATGTGTTCTGCTATTCACTTTTAATGATAACTTCTTTTTAAATTTTTCAACTGGAGAGGTTAACTTTTGCTCATGGTGTCCACTCAGTGGACCTAGAGCTGCTTTGAAATGGCAATCAAGGTCCCCTTAGGCTCCTGTAATATTATCAGAGGTTTTTTTTTTTTAAATATTTTATTTACTTATTTGACAGACAGAGATCACAAGCAGGCAGAGAGGCAGGCAGAGAGAGAGGAGGAAACAGGCTCCCTGTGGAGCAGAGAGCCCGATGCGGGGCTCGATCCCAGGACCCTGGGATCATGACTGAGCTGAAAGCAGAGGCCTTATCCCACTGAGCCACCCAGGCACCCCCAAGCCCTTTCCTATTTAAAAACCTCTGATAAGGGGCGCCTGGGTGGCTCAGTGGGTTAAAGCCTCTGCCTTCGGCTCAGGTCATGATCTCAGGGTCCTGGGATCGAGCCCCGCATCGGGCTCTCTGCTCAGCAGGAAGCCTGCTTCCCTTCCTCCTCTTTCTCTGCCTGCCTCTCTGCCTACTTGTGATCTCTGTCTGTCAAACAAAATCTTTAAAAAAAAAAATAGGAAAGGGCTTGGATAGATCCAACAGTCTCCCTTCCTAATGTTCCTGGGACACTCAGCCATGGAAACTGTTGCCCTTTGGATCATTGCCACCCATCATTCATGCTCTTCAACCTCAGCTCAGCCATTTATCACATGCCCCTTTTAGATTCCATGTTAGAGAATGCACTGAATCTGTAGACCACTTTGGGTACTATGGACATTAACACTATTAATTCTTCCAATCAGTGAACACAGGATGTCTTTCTGACTTTCTATGTGCTGTGTCCTGTTTAATTCCTTCAGCAATGTTTTATAGATTTCAGTATAAAAGTCTTTCACCTCTTTCATTGTTTACTCCTAAATACTTCATTTTGTCCTTTTTGGTGCTGTTATAAATAGGATTGTTTTCCTGATTTATTTTTCAGATAGTTCATTGGTAGTGTAGAAATTGTGTAGAAACACAATTGATTTTCATATGTTGATTTTGTATCCTGCAACTTTACCGAATTTATTTATTTGTTCTAATAAATTTTTTTCTTTTTGATAGAGTCTTGAGGATTTTCTATATGTAAGATCATGTTGCCTGCAGACAGAAACTATTTTACTTCTTCCCCTCCAAATGAGATGTCTTTGATTTCCATTTCTTGCTGAATTTCTTTGGCTCTATACCTAGTATGTTGAGAGTTTGTATTATAAAATGTTGTTAGATTTTTTTCAAATGTTTTTTCTGCATCTTTTGAGATGATTATATGATTTTTATTCTTCACTCAATTAATGTTGTGTATCATGTTAATTGAATTTTGTATGTTGGAAAATGCTTGTATTCCAGGGATAAGTCATCCCACTTGGTCAGAGTGTATAATCATTTTAATATCCTGCTGGATTTGATTTACTGGTGTTTTATTGAGGGTTTTTTTTTTTAATCTGTATTCATC